>JANHAO010024415.1:0-11633 GCA_026873985.1 Saraca asoca
GTCTTTTCTATTTATTTCTTGATGTAACACAATTGTAGCTTGTAATTAATGTATGTAACCCTTCCTTCCTCTATAAATAGGATTGTATTGTTAGAATAGAGGAAGAGGCCGAAAACTTGTATGCAAAAACTCTGTAAAAATCCCTTCTCAAATGTCAATAAAAATTTCGCCATGGACGTAGGGTGCGGTGCCGCCCGAATTTAGCCGAACCACGTTAAAAATACTATGTCACACTTCTCCTTTTTCCTCTCCCCCTTTGCCTCTTTGCACTTCGGAAGCAATATTGGATCCTAGAACTCATTCCTCGTTGGCCGGAATCTAGGACTCTCCGTACGAACCAAATTCCGACGTTAACATAATTTTTAATGTTTTTAGAATTCAAAGTACAATTTTTAATACATATAAACACTTTTTTTTTTAACAATTCACAAAATTATTCACAAATCAAAATATTTAATACAGTTGATAATACATGCCTTACAATCACCCAATAAATTCACTCACACACACACATTTATATTTAATGTGAAAAATACATATAAATTCCCTAAATTAATGTATAAGCAATAAAATAAATAAGTAACTTCTTTTTATCATGTGAGGGTTAGAAAAAGTGTCATATCACAAGTATATAAGAATTTATCCGCTGAACATTAGCATTTGATGGCCTTATGTTTACCAATGCCAACCCAACACACTCATCCCACCAAAACATTGCAGTGTCCGATTCCGAAACTAATTTGTATATATATCGTTTTCACTTGAGGCATAGAGCACCATATGATGTGTTTATATCACCTCCTCCGCCACCTTATCTATACATATTCCAATTTAAACATGGAACACACCAAGCACTGCTTGTGGTTTCTGGCTGTTGGCTTTATTATTTAGTGCTCAACGCATACAAGACATGTTAAATATAAATATATATATATATATATATAACATGTCTTGTATATATATATGCTAAAGGGCAAAAATAATTATCATGTGATATAAATATAATTACAAGAATTTATTATTTAGCCAAGTGAAAGGCTAGATCATATAGAGGTAGGCTGATAAATCATTCCGAATGCATAGGTTCTGCAACTTTTTGGCGTTAGAATTCATTTTCATAATTCAATTCCTATGTTTATTTGTAAAAGTGATAACTCCAACAAAATTAATATCTCAGAGGGATTGCAGTAACCTGAATGATTGAATTTACCATTGTAGATTGGACCTAGTATGTGAGAATCTGATCACAATCCTGAATTATTGTAAAGATACAACAGATATAGTCAATTGGATTTGCATCTTTGGACCAATAATCAAAGATTGAACATGTTTACAAGAGAAAGAGAGAGAAATGGTGTTTTTAGGGCAGTTAATTATACACACAAAGCAAACAAATCAATGAGAATAAAACCAACCGCTTTATAAATTTTGAAAAAGAGAGAGGCAGTAATAGGATGGCCCCCTGTTTCCTTTGAGAGTATAACAGCATCTAAGAAAAAGTGTTTCTTCGCATCCAAACACAACAGAAAACGTCTCTTTTTTACCGACTAAGATATCAATTCAACTGTACGACCAAAAACCAATTGAGGCAAACGATGAGACCTCTCCCAACAAAGAAAAGCAAAAGCGTTCCAATCATTAGTGAAGCTTCTACGCGCTTTTACAGCGACTGAACCTCCAAAACTGACACAAGAATTTCTCCAACCTCAGTATCTCTCTCATATCATCTTCTTAAAACCAAATTTGATATAAGTATCAAACGTGAGGAAAAAAAAAAAAAAATGATGTTCACTCTATTTCATTTCCTAAGAGACATTCTGGTATCAATCTCACACCCCACGGGCCAATTTTCTCTCTCTCTTCTGTAAACCCCGCTCTCAATAATAATTTCCCCCTCGCTCTTCTTCATGCATTTTCACCAACAGCTGATGCTCCTCACAGTCCTCTAGCTCTAACTCAGAAAACTCACTTAATCACTACCCACTTCACCAAAATCAATCTCCAAGTACGTGCTGCTTCTGTTTGGTCAGAAATTTCTGATGGCACTTGAAACTTTGCTCATCAAGGTGAAAACTGCTTTATCACATAGCATCGACTCTGTTCGACCCGTTTCAAAATCAAACCCAAAACTGGAGAAGAAATCATCGTTCAAGTCCAGAAACGTCGGCGTATTAGCCTTTGAGATCGCCGGCGTTATCTCGAAGCTTCTCCATCTCTACCAATCCCTCTCCGATTCTAACATCATTCGTCTCCGAAACGACCCTATCTCTCTCGAAGGTGTTCGAAAAATCATCTCAAACGACGAGTTATTTCTTCTCAGCCTCGCTTGCGCAGAGTTTGCCGAAAATCTCCGACTCGTTGCAAAATCAGTCTCCAGACTCAGCCACAGATGCGAAGACCCGGATTTGCGATCCTTTGATCGGTTTTTTCACGAGTTTACGGATTCGGGTCGCGACCCATATGGATGGGTTCTCACAAGCTTGAAGGAGATTGATGCTAAGCACAAGAAAATGGAACGTTACGTAATGCACACTGCAACTCTGCATAGAGAAATGGAAGAGCTTACTGTTTTAGAAAATAGGTTGAGAAAAAGTCTGCATCTTGGTAAAGGAAATGAAGCTGCTTCAATCGGGAGAGATCAGAAAGTTTATGAGCTTCAGCAGAAGATTTTCTGGCAGAAACAAGAAATAAAACATTTAAAGGAGAAATCTTTATGGAACAGAAGCTTTGATAGTGTTGTTTCATTGCTTGTGAGGTCTATTTTCACTGTCTTAGCTAGAATTAAGCTTGTTTTTGGAGTTGGTCACTCTGTGCCTTGTTTGTCTTGTAGTTTATCAACTTCAGCTACTGTTTATCCTTCTGATCAAAACCCTAGTTCATGTACCTTTGTTTCTGGGCCATTGGAAAGTTCAAAACTGGAAGAGGAACAGAAGGATTCGGAAACTGGTTTTTTTGAATATAATTGTAAGCTATCAAAGCCGCCTTCAAGTACTTTAGGTGCTGCTGCTTTGGCTTTACACTATGCTAATTTGATTATAGTGATGGAAAAGATGATAAAGTCACCCCAATTGGTAGGCGTGGATGCTAGAGAAGAATTGTATGCTATGTTACCAAGTAGCATAAGATCATCATTAAGGGCTAGACTGAAAGGAGTTGGATTTTCGGCAAGTGATCCGGTGCTTGCCGGAGAATGGAGGGATGCACTGGGGAGGATACTGGGATGGTTGTCACCATTGGCGCATAATATGATAAAGTGGCATAGTGAAAGGAGTTTTGAGCAGCGGAATTTGGTACCCACAACCAATGTATTGTTATTGCAAACCTTGTTCTTTGCTAACAAGGAGAAGACGGAGGCTGCTATAACTGAGCTACTTGTTGGGTTAAATTATATTTGGAGGTATGAGAGGGAAATTACTGCTAAGGCATTGTTTGAATGCACCAATTTCAGTGGGTTGTCAAATTTGCAGAAACCCAGTTGAGGAGATCGGTTTTTCCCCTCTTTTTTTGTCCCTATAATTTTCTTCTTTTCATCTTGATTTCTTCCTGCCAGTGAGTTCTAATTTTGGCTTTGAAGTTTGATGCTGGTTGTTTAAGTCCAGATCTTTTGAGGGTTTGTTTTACTTCTAACCCAGGTCTGTATATGGAAAGTGGAAACATAGATGTATGTAAAATGATATAATTTTTGAGTGAATGTCCAAGAAATGCATGGGCTTTTATGATTCATATTTCCATAATCATGTGAAAATATTCCAACAGTTCTATTATAGTTTAACTATCAATGATTATTCTTACTTGTACTATCATTTATTGTTGTTGGTATTGTAGTTGGGCTGCACCACTAGTTCCAGAGTCAGTTCTGTGGTGAGTAATAAACTACTAATTAATCAATTCTCCTATATCTTGATGGCATTAATTAGTTTTATAAATAAATTAACCAAAGTCTCTGATTGAGACTGCCAGAGTGGAAGTGGGCCCTGCTAATATCTCCAAATTCGGATTAGTTTATGTCTAGAATCAATCATCACCCTTGTTTCTTCACTAACACTAATTTTTATCAGATTAAGTTCAATTTTAGTCAAGATAATGCAAACTGATGATTAAAAGAGCACTGAAGATGCCACAGTTTTAGAATTGATTAAAAACAATGGATATGTTAATCTAGAAACTTAAGCTATTGAATAAAATTTTAGCTTTCTTTGACAAAATTTTAAAGCGAGCTATGGTTAATTATGCGCAAGTATGCAATTTTCTTGCATATTGTCCATGAAGAGTCACATTTAGGTTTTTCCAGCAATATCAATCACTTAACGCTCAGAAATATTTTGCCATGCAATAAACACAAAACGCATGCATGCAAGCTTTGAGAGTTAAATGTGTGTGTCGTTTTCCTCCTTTGTAAATGCAACGAATTGTTAATTCCTAGAAGTCTTATATGTAATTACTTATTTATCAAATCGAATCAATCAAAAAGGGAAAAAGTAAGAAGGCATATATGGGGTAATCATCCTAATTTACGATATTGTTAAAGCATTGGGGCCAAATTGTCTGATTAGATTATCCAGAGGGCATCTAACAAGGACAAACCCCCCTTTTTTCGCTATCAACTTGATCATATACTTTTTTTTTTTTTAATTATTTTTCTAGTTTCTATTGCACTCTTTTCTTGATATTTTTCTTTTATGTGCCTTTTAATAACACATACAGCTCACAAGCTTGGAAATTACAAGTGGCCCAATTAGTCCAAGTCTTTAGTAAATGTGAACACCTTTACACTATTCTATAACTATAGGGCCCAACTAATCATAATTTTACAAGCAATTCTTTCTATTTTTTTTTCTTTTAAATATTGCAATATAATAAGAAAGATAGTATGATCCCTACCCAATGAATTTTTCTCTTTTTTTTTTTGCCCTATGCTTATGGTTTTTTTATGCTTTTCAATTTCGTCACACTTGAGTAATTAATCAAAATGAAGATAGCACATGGCCTTAATTAAAGTTTCAAACTTTCAATAGTTTCATTCATTTTTCTTATAAATTCTTTTGGAAAAAAAAAACATGATACATATGTTAAAGTCATAACAAGAGAAGAAAATAGAAGACCTCTTGAGATCTATGTGAAGAGGTTCTCAAGGCATTTGACCAATATGGTGTTAGTAGCTTGATGCAAGTGGGCTAAAATAGTAGTCAATTTTTCGCTAACCAACTTCCCATTTTCGATCCAGAGAATTGTACAACCCAATTCACTAGGCCCTTTTTATCTTGATGAATTCAACCACTCATGGCATTCATTTTTCTTGGGACGAAAAGCATTCACTTTCCCATTTTTCTTGGTGAGGGAATGAGACGAAAAAAAAAAAAAAAAGAAGGAAAATCTCTTCTCATTACATTGGCTAGAAATGAATGATACTCTCACGTTCCATCATGTACATCTTTATTTACTTTTTCTAGAGTTTCAAAAGTGTTTTATAAATTTCAATTATTTTGTAAAATTACGTAAAAATATTATGATTCATTTCCTAAGTTCTTCAAATTCTTTCAATGATACATGGGAACACCTGATCTCACAAATCAGTACAACTTGCATAACTTGTACAAAGATGTATGTATACATAATGTAAGAAAAAAATTAGAATATATTACAACGAATTATCTGCATCAATTTTTCTTATCTCATATAATTAAATAAATCAAACACAAAATTAATTATAGAAAAATAAATCAAGAGATCAATGGTTTTTAACATAAAAAATTCCTCAACGTGAGAGTAAAAAACAACGAGACCTAATCTAGTAAAAATTCTTTCACTAATAAATAATTAATAGGTATAATAATATTTTCCTAAAAATTCTATAGAGCAACCTAAATAAAACTCTTCATCAAAATAGATGAAATCTCTATACAATAATTCTAACTAATTACTATATAAAATTAGTTAGCAGAGAAAAAAATTCAAAATAACTTATACACTATATTAATCTAAAATACCAGAAATAATATATTCAAATTTTATGCAAATCAAAATAAGTTTTGTGATCAATCTTTTGACAGGATGGGTGAAAATTAGTGCAATCTTACTCTTTGACTCTATCGCAAGTTTTGGCAATCCTCGTTACAATCCTCTTTTTTCACACCCTTATGCATGCAAACCAAGCACACATTTGTGTATACATTAAGCCTTGTAACTCCTAATGCCAAAAAGGATTAAGAATCATTCTTTTATTAAAACCTTTTTTACTTTTTTTTAATTATATATATTTATCCTTTAAACCAAACAACAAATATAAATGGCTTTGTGGGCCTACTAAGAGGAACCCACCAATAAATCTCTCTCTTTCGACTAAGTAAGGCACACTATTAAATCCGTTTTCTCTCTACAAATGATCAGCTTTTATGTGGACAAAGCCTTTGTCATCATGTCTAAACTATTATCATTGGTGTGGATTTTCTCAAATGTTAATTACTTCATTTGTAATGCTTCTTGTATCCAATGATACCACACCTTAATATGCTTCAACCTTGAATAAAGAGTTAGATTCTTGCTGAGATGAATTACATATAATGCAACACATACTTCTTTTACTGCAAGCCTAACTTTTGTAGGAGTTTTTGCATCCACAAGTGTTCTTTAAATACTTCTGTAATAACAACGTATTTAGCTTCTATGGAAGATAATGCAACACATTTTTGCAACTTTAATTATCAAGATATAACTCCCCTTGAAAAAGTCATCATGTATCAAGAAGAAGACTTTTTGGAATCAACATCACCAATCATGTCTGCATCTGTGTAACCATCTAATACATGTTTATCAGTACCAAAATATAAAGAAACTTAAGATGTACATTTAAGATATCAGAATATCCGCTTGACTGCTTGCCAATGTTCTTTACCAAGATTAGAGAGAAATCTACTCACAACACTAACTACATGGGCAATATCTGACTTTGTGCACACCATGGCATACATCAGACTGCCAACTGCAAATGCATAAGGAACCATGCTCATCTCTTATTTTTCTATCTCATTTGAAGGACACTACTATGAACTTAGTGTAAAGTGGCATGCAAGTGGAGTGTTAATAGGTTTTGACTTGGTCATGTTAAACATTTCCAATACCTTTTCAATGTATCTCTTCTAAGATAATTAGAGTTTACCATTCTTTTTGTCACAAGAAATTCTTATGCCAAGGATCTATTTTGCTTATCCCAAGTCCTTTATAATAAAAGACTTGCTCAAATGTCTTTTCAGGTCATTAATTGTATTGATATTATGACCAACAATCAACATATTATCCATATATAACAAGAAAATAATAAAATCATCATCAGAGAATTTCTTCACAGACACAAAATGATTAAAAGTAGTTTTACCATAACTATGATCTATCATGAATAAATCAAATTTCTTGTACCATTACCTTGGTGCTTGCTTGAGTCTATACAAGTTCTTTTTCAACTTGAATACCAGATGCCCTTTGCCTTTGACTCTGAAACCTTCCAGCTATTTAATGTAAATTTCCTCCTCTAAGTCACCATGAAGAAATGCAATCTTCACGTTAAGTTGCTAAACTTTTAAGAATATTTCTTCAAATTCAATCCCCTTTTTTTTAATTGAAGCCTTTCATAACTAACCTTACTTTGTACCTTGGTCGTGAGATACTCTCATTTGACTTTATCTTGAACACCCATTTATTCTTGAGTGCTCTCTTACCCTTAGGCAACTTGACTAATTTATATGTTTTGTTCTTATGCAAGGAATTCAGTTCATTTTGCATAGCTTGTAGCTATTTTTCTATATGCTTATCAGACATGTTGATGATGGAATCTGGTTCTGGGCCAAACTCCAGTCAACCATGATCAATTCTTGAACCCCAAACTATTTTTTAGTAGACCGAATGAAAAATGAAGATAATGGAGAGGATGAAGAAGAATGGAGAGCAATATTTTTAATGTGATTCGGTTAAAACTAGGTGGTACCAATCCCTACATCCATGATAACTTTTTATTAATCTGAAGGAAAATCTACAAAGCTTTGGCTTAGCTATTTCAGCTTCCTCTCCTCCTCCTTCTTTTTATAGTGATCTCCTTCTTTCTATTTATAGAGGAAGAGAGGTTACATGCAATGATTACAAGTTATAATTCTATTACATCAAGTATTAAATGTACAAGACAGTATAATCTCTTGTAATCTGGCTTCTGCAGGCTGCTTTCTATGGGATGAGCCCTTCTTGTTAGCTGGAATTGAGGTTCAACGCAAGCCTATATGGAGCTCCATCCCGCTAAGCTTATGATCTAGGTTGTACCTCCTCTTTATGAGTTCATGACTATTGCCAAGGATGAGCCCGCCTGCAGCGAGGTGAGCTCGTGCAGGAACGATTTGTCGAGCACGCGAGCCCGGACCTCACACTCTCATCCTTAGTGAGCTAGACATCCTCTAGTTTGGACTTAGCCTCTGCTGAGCTTTCAGCCTGCTTTCGCGAGATCGATTTTTACCCACAACATAAGCCCTCCAACTCTCAGTTCGCTTTGCGGACTGGGAGTTGTAATTTTCACTGTTTAGTCAAAGTCCTTGCTCTATCGTGTTGTCATTTCGGTCTTTCACTCTTTCACTTCACCTGACTTTGGCCATACTTCTTTTTCTGACCTTGCCTTCTTACCGTTGGCATGACAATCTAACTTTCTTAAGACCATTTGATCAAGTGTGATCTTTTGTCTGCCGGGTCATTCACTAAACCCAAATTAGTTTATAAGGCCTGAGAAACTCTTCTTGCTTCTTCGTGATCAAATGGATGTATTAGTTAAGCCCCCAAATATCTTTATTGGTTTGGCTTCTGGTGAAGCATTGAGGCATGCATGGCCTACTGCATGGGGCTTCGAGGTGTGGATAGCCTATTGCACGTGGCTCCCATGGATAGTTCTTCATGCTAGCCGTGGGGGAGATCTTATACAGATATTGGATTATTTCTTTACGATTTTGTCATAATTTCTAGCCTTTCCAGCCAGACTCTTAGCGCTCTTTTGAATTGCTCTGAGTTTAGGTCAGGAGGATCCACTGGCTGAGGAGGGTTATAAGCAGAAGTAGTCAGGCTTGCTGGTTTTCCTGCTGGTAGGAGTTCGTCTCCCGATAGCTGGCTTTCTACTTTCAACAATGGCTTCAAGCTCTTTTGGCTTTTGATCTTGTACCTTGGATCTCCTGATGTAAATTTTACCTTATTAAGTGAGGCCTTTATTGAATGAGCTTTTCTGTATAACTCTTGAATGTTGTATTGGATGCTTTCATCTACTTCTGATGATAATGTATATTACTACAAACCAACAAAATGTTTGTATGGCTAATCGATCGTAACTTTTGTGTATGAACTTTAGCATACGGTTGCCTTGATCAATGATAAGCAAAATTTAGGTAGGTCGCATGCAAGCTGTGCCTGGAAGGATCTCGCTAAGGAGCTGTAAGTATTTGTTCGCATGAGAGCTACAATGAGTTTATAATGTCTTTGCACCTGTATGAGCTTTTCAAGCATTTTATAGTGCCTCCGTACCTTAACAAGATGATAGCCCTTCGCTATATAAGATCGCATATTAATTGTGTTTGATAATCCGTACCACAATAATCTCATTTCTCAGTCTCGTAACAATCATGTTACTTAGTGAGGCAGCAATCTCGTTGCTCGGTCTTACAGCAATCTCGTTGCTTAACTTCACAGTAATCCTATTGCTTAACAAGACAACAATCTCGTTACTTAGTGGCCATTATAGAATTTGTCCTTGCTAGCAATCCTGTTGCTTAGTTTCACAACAATCTTGTTGCTCAAGCTGGGGATTATACTCTTTTGCTCCCACTTGCGGGGATGTGTCTTGCTTTGAATGTATCGACCGGGTAGGCTTCATGCCGTCTTACCCTCTAGATGTATCCGGATAGCTCATAAATAGTTTGGTAATATTTCCATGCTTCAGCCAATCAGTCGGGAATAATATTGAATCAATGTGGAGTAGCTCTTTTTTTTTATGCAACATTCTGCAAGATAATCTATACAAAGATTATGAAATTGTCATTAACCTTAGGAAAACATTATAAGATCAGAATATGGTTCTAATGGAGGGTTGTGGCTCTCCATCAGTGATTCATTGAGCCTGCTGAGTTTGTCATTCTAATGGCCTTGCCACGTAATCCTGTAATCGACCTCTTTTGATGGGATCTTCTATGGTATCTCTCAATGCCCAGCATTCCAAGATAGTGTGCCTGACCTCATTGTGATAAGTACATAATCGACTCGAGTCTTTGGACCTAGTGGGAGCTCTCATGGGCCTGGGCCTCCCAAAGTCCTCCCTATGTCTTTTAGTGGTAAAAATTCTATCTTACGTATCAAACAGGATACTATAGTTTTTGTAGCGATCTGGAGATTGAGGTCACTAAAGTTTTGCTTTCTTCGCGAGCTAAGGACTAGGGTCGTGACTACAATTCTCATAGCTCATTTTCCTACTTGAGGTGGAGCCGTTGGCATCTGCCTTTTGCTTGGGCTCCTCTGTATCGAAGGTTTCCTCCCATTTTATTTGTTTGATAGCTCACTTATAAAATTCAATGAGATCTCGCGTCGGGGGGTTGTAAAGGCTTTTGTACAGCTTCTCGTCTTTGTAGAGCCCCACTGATATTGCTATTAAAATGCTCTCCTCGGAAGGGTTTTCCACCAAGTTAGCCTCAAGCCTGAACCTGGCTATGTAATCCTTCAACGGCTGATTTCTTTGCTGGAAGATCATGGTGAGGTGACAGAAGGGCATGAGTTACCTCTTCAACGCCCGATACTGGTCTATAAATTTTCTTTGACATTCTTCTCAACTATCGACATTGCGAACCGAGAGGCTTCTGAACCATGCTCAAGGTATGCCCCTTAATGTGACTAGGAAGACATGGCACTTGACCAAAGGGTTGATCATTTGGAGGTCCATTTGGACATTGAACACGTCCAGATGGTTGTAAGGATCATTGTTTCCATTGTGCAATGGGATTGCGAGCACTTTAAGCTTCTATGGAAAAGGCTACATCTTGATTTCCATAGAGAATGGTGAACTCTCCTCACAGCGAGGTTGATTATTCTAAGACTGGGGGTCATCTTCTAGCTATTTAAGCCTTTGAAAGACTTGCCTCATTATTGGATCTTGAGTTTCAGACTGGGGGCCAGAGCTCTCAACTTATTGTGAGCCCTTAGATGATTGATCGTGGTGGTTTTTGTGAGTCTCTTTTTAGGTTTCCTCGTGCAACTATCAGCATTGCACGATAATTTCTTCTAGTGTTTGAGCACATTGTGCTTGTGCTAATGCTCTTATGGTCTCAGTCAATTCTTTCACCATATCCTTGAGCATCCGCTAAGATTGGTGAGGTGTTTGCACCTTTTCGGTTCTAGGAGCAACAACGTGCTGGCAACGAGTTCCAACAATGGAAGTATCTGCCAGCTGAATAGCCGGAGTGTTAGAACTTCTGGTGACTCTTCCTTTTGTCATTGTAGCTGGACAGGAAAGTGATTCAAAAAATAGATAGGCCCTCCTTCTAGTGTGATAAGTAGAAAATGTACCTATAAAAATACTTGATTTTATCTCTTAATTAGTCATTAACTTGTAGTTTTTGTCCATCTTTTCC
>JANHAO010024416.1:0-11628 GCA_026873985.1 Saraca asoca
GAGATAAGTTAAAAGAAGTGAGATAAATTATGGGGTTCATTTAAGAAACTTGATAGAGTTGCACCATTGTGGGATAAAATTGCTTAAGTTGCTTAAAGGAGTACAAAATGATATGGCACTGTGAGACTCAGTAAAAAATTAATAAACAAAATTTAAGAAAATTTTTTAAACTTCTCCCATTGCAGATAGTCTTATAAGATTAGGATAACTAACTAATATAGTTAGTAGCTAGAGTGGGTAAATGTATTTAGTATGGCAATGTATGGTTCATATAAAGTTGGGATAACTATTTTTTATTGTAATTGATTGTAGTGATTTTATTTGTAAAGAATTGATAATGGGTGAATGCGATTTATGTTTGAAAATATTATTTAATAATTGATATTATTATAAGGGTAATTGATTTGTCTTGGAAAATATTGGTGAGATAAAAACTACAATAAAAAAATACTTATTTGAAACTTTATTTTTTTTACTTCTCGCCATTTTACTTAATTTTTAATTAAGATTTGAAAGTTTTAAATTATATTTTTATATGTTTTTTATTTTTAATTAAATATTTTCTATTATTTTCTTATTTGACTTTGTTGGCAATTAACATATATGAATAATATTTTTTTATATAATTTAATAATTACTGATGCAAAATATCTATAAAATTTATATTTATATTTATATGATAAATAATTTAAAAAATTATGATATTTAATGAAATTATTTCATTTTTAAAGAAAAAGGAAGAATCACTTGTTTCTTGTTTCATAAATAGCTAATAAATTGTTGTTTACATCAACTAATTATAAATAAAATCTAATAAAAAATAATAAGAAGTATCTAATTAGAAATGAAAAATAAATAAAACAATCTAATTTAAAACTTTTAAATTATAAGAATATAATTAGAAATTAGGTAATACTATCAAGTAATAGTAGAGTAATTTAACCTATAATTGATTATAACAATTTTTTTTTTAGAAAAAAGTTAAATGAACATGTTGAAGTAATTGTTCAATCAACTGTGAAAGTGTTTTCCTCGCATATTTAACAAATTTGGTAACTTTTATATAATTTCATACAAGATTGTATATAAATATCATAGGCAATATGTATAAATTTTTTATATTTTCCTCATAAAAAGTTTGGACATGAAAGTTTTTAACTTATATTACAGTCATAATTTTTTTTAAATTAAAAAAGATCATAGCATAACCCATAAAAATGGCACAAAATGCATATTTTCCACAATTTGCTAAAATATGTAATTAAAAAAAGATTAAAATATATTTTTACCCTTGTTTCAAAATTTTTATTTCACTTTTGTTTAAGCTAATTTTATTTCCCCATTTACAATTTTATATAACATTAACTCTTAACCCTCACATAATTGATTGTCAGTATAAAGCGATAGGTTTGAGTCATATAAAGACATCTTTAACGTAAGATTTTTGTGAATATATCTTTTTCTTCCCACATACTCCAATGATTACAACATTAGAAAAAGGAAAAAGGCAACTTATCACTTATGTATCTGTAATTTAAGAGTTCTTGGATGCAAGTTAGAAGAAATGTTTCTCCCTCGCGGTAGGATTTAATACGTGAATATAGCACATATCTATTTTACTTTATATTGAAATTTAATATTTAATTACAATAATAAAGATAACAGAGATTGAATATTTGATATTTTAATTTAAAAGACTCTAATACATATGAAATGTTAATATTTTTAAAAATTTAAGTTATTAGAAGAAATTTTAAAGATAATTTTAACACTAATAAATTCTACTAAAAAAACCAACGGAATTAGCAGGGCTTAACAATACATGAAAAATGCAGATTAGGAGATTAATTTATGCAATGAAAAAGTTAAGAAATAAAATTAAAGTAAGTGTGATAGTTATGAATAAAAATCCATTTTAGGAAAAAAAAGAAAAAGAAAAAAAAGGCATGTGATAGCAAACACTAGGCCTCACCACTAGGTCCTGAGCCCGCTTCTTCCCGAAACCCCTTTTCCTAGACCAATTCCTTCGTAAGCTGCAACTCTTCTCTGCGAAAGCTTTCTTGCGATCCAAACTCAAAACTACAAAATTTCAACCTCGACTTCCGCCAGCTACTTGAGGGAAAACCTTTATGGACTCATTCCAACAGCCTCACGGCTATATGCGGCCACCACAGCCACCGCCACACACGGCGGATCCCCACCACCACCAGTTTCATCATCAGATACAGCCCCCTAGACAACCGGCCCCACCACAAGGGTCGTGGTTCTCGAACCAATTCCAGTACCACCCATCTCAGACTCCTTCACCTCCGCCTCAGTGGGCTCCACCCCCACCGCTTCCGCCACCTCAATCCGACCACTTTCCAACTGCATCTTATCCTCCACCCTCTAATGCTTATCCGCCGCCCCATTCCTATCATCACAACCAGTTCCCTCCACCTCCACCACCTCCTCAATTTCCTACTCACTCCCACATTCCACAACCTTTTCATCAGGTAACTTAAAATACTTTTAAATGGCCCTTCTTTTCTTTCAAGGCTCGGGTGCTTTTTAAGTCTTGTTTTGTTGGTTACTTATGGTTTTTACTTAGATGTTAGTTTATATTTGTCGTTCATTCAGTTCATACATGTGGAAATATGAACTTTAAAGGTGGACTTTAGCTGGTTTACTCCATTTGTCTATTTGTAGGAATGGAGCACTCCAAACTGGCCAACCAACCAAGGGTGGGATTATTCAGGTTAGTTATTATATGCTTTTATAGTAAACATTGTTTTTGTTTCATATTTTTTGTGTTTTGTACAGTGTCTGTCTTTCTCATCAAATTGCAAGGTGATATCCATATGGTTTGAATATAATGTGGAAGATGCTTTGACTAAAATTTTGGCCCAACGGTGGTCATTGAAAAACAAGGTGGTAAACTAGTAATCTGACATTGCAAACCCAAAAGAGTAAACTCCATGATTTCTACTGACATATATCATAAACCTACTTTCATCTTCAATGTTAACCATAGACTGAATGGAGAGATTTGATGGCTCCAAACAGCCATAATTTGATGAAAGAACTATTACTCCAAGCCCTGAGATTAGCTTGACAAATGAGCTGGTTGGGCAATATATACTAGTTCAGTAAGATGATATTTGGGGCATACCTAAGATTTAATGGATGGGTCTATGTCTTCGTAGTGATGGGCTATGGCGTGAGTAGCACACTTTAAGAATATAATGCTTTAGAATTGTAGCTGAGCTATAAATGTTATTTTATTGATTCATGAGATTTGAGACTATGTGGAAAAGTTTAAAAATTTATATATTTACCTAAAACCCTGTGTGTCATTCTTTCATATACGTATAGTTGTATACCTATAGACTTGTGTATGGCTTCTGGTAGTGTCAACTTTATGGGCATTGCTTAAGTCCTCAGCTAATTGGCTAATACTTCCACATCTTACATTGTTCTGTATCATGCCATAGCCAGGATTTAAATGTTAATCATTAGATTCACTGAAAGTATGGAATTAAGAGTTATTAACTCGAAAGGCACATGTGTACACAGAAAATGAACATAGATTGGTTTGTCTTTTGTGTCTCCTGTCGTCATATGTTTGCCTCTGCCATCCTTTAACGATCTCTTTTACCTTTCGGAAACTTGCTTAAAATTTTTTGTCTCCCACTTCTATCTCCTTTCTTAATGTGAGATTGTACTTTTCTTTTTTGTAACTTTGTAATGGGTAGGCCATAAGAATGAAGAAGATTGGGCTGCTAGGGCCAGGGCATGGGCAGATGCTAAGTCTGCAATGGAAAGTCAGCATCCGCAATTGCAGTTTGCACCTGCTGGAAGACTGCAAGAGCAAAGCCATTATCATGATCAATATCAACAATCTATTGACACACGCTATTCTGATATTCAGAACCAGTCTCAGCCTTCATCAAGCTATCAACAAATTCCAGTTTCAGATATGTCTCTTCAACGGCTTTCAGGACATTCCCAGGAGGCTGCATCTGTCAGTTCAGACACATCGTACATTTCAGATGGGCATTTACCTTACAATGCTAGAGATGGAACTGCCACTGGAGATCCAACTGTTGCATATCAACATCAAGGAAACTTACCTACGAATCCATCTGTTCATCAGCAGGAGGTACCTTCTAGTTATAGTTCTGTTACAGGTAACTATTTACTTGATGTATTGTATTTGCAAATGAAGCTTTGCTCAAGAAGATTGTGGAAATAGCTCATAAATAAATATTCTAGAATTTGTCTTTGTATTTGTGTGGTGTGGACCTGTTGTGAGGCAAAACATTCAAATTATCTGCTATATTTCATGACTTACATTTTTCCAGCTGACATCTACAGTTTGACGTGTTGCTTCCTCAAAGTTCAGTCTGTACTATAAGAAAGAACACAATTAGCAGCTCTTTTCTGACATTATTGTGGGAGTGGGAGTATTTTATTTAGTTTGTCTTTGTGAATGCCTTACTATTGATTCGTCTCATTTGTAATCAACTAATAGAGTTCTGATTTTGTGGATTAGGTGTAGTGATAGGACTCAAGTCACCTTTTTAATGATACATGTCAGAGAAACTTCTTTTAGATGGAGTCATCTCAATAAGAAAGGATTTCTTATAGAAATATTTGTTTCTTAGGTCTTATGTATAAAGCAGTATCAGTCGGTTAAATCAGTGAACCGAGGTCTTTCTTATGAATTTTTTGAAACACTATATCAAAATTTCAAGTGGGTAATTAAATGAAAAAGGAGAGGGGAGGGAGTTAATGAAAGTCCCTTAAAATATGACCTAGGGTCTATTTTAAACTTCAAGCATGCATTTTCCTGCTTCCAGTCTGACTGTTGACTCAAATCACAGGTAAAGAGACTGCTAATCAAAATCAGCAATCATACACAATGTTGCCTTCATCAAGTTCCTCTCAGGAGCAACAGCACCATTTGCCACCATCGGCACCAATGCAACCACACTTTGCATCTAGCAGCCATTCAATGGATCCCACAATCAGTCTAGCTGATCAACCATTAGATTTTGCACCAAGGTTTAATCGTGATGACCTGCAAATGCAACCAACTTTTGCCCCTCATGACCCGGCTTCAATGAACAACTGGATTCCCCCAGTAGTGCCAGGTGTTGGTTATCCACCAATTCCCCCTGTTCTTGCCTCAGGGCCACAGGTCTTGATTTTGACTGTCATTTTTGTTTTATTTTTACTTGCATGGCGATTTTTTGGATGTGCTGACATATGGTTCATTTAGCAGCATGACCCATCTATTTCCACACATTCTTCTGTTCCTGGACAAGTAGCCCCACCATTTGGAAGGTTTCCTGGACCTGGCCTCCCTTCAACAATACCACCAGGTGGTGCACCCTTTTCCCTTAGTGCAGGAACTACACTTACTCCTACTGCAGCTTTTTCTGCTGATGCATATGGGGTTTCTGGTGTTCCTGAACGCCCTAAAAAGGTATCTACATTGTGAAGGTGAATGCTTTTATGCTTGTTCACGATTAGTTCTGATTTTGCAATTATATTTCAGGCGTCGGTCCCTAATTGGTTGCGGGAGGAAATAAAAAAGACTGTCATTGCTGGTCCTTCTGCTGACCATCATGAGGACGATCCGAAGTTCATCGATAATGACTCTGATAAGTCATATGTTAAGGGGGATGAACCAGATAGCAAAAGCATTGATTCCTCTAGATCAGCTGAGGAGGAGGATGATGATGAGGTTTCTTTTCCAACCTAGTGTGAAAGTTTCTTTTACTGAAATTAGCCCTTCCTTTTATTGTATTTGTTTCCTGTCTCTGCTCTTTATCTTAGCTATCTGAATATTCAATACCCACTTTAGGCTCTGACTTTGTTCTTTATATAGGATTATGTTGAAGCAGCTAGAACTGCAGCTATTAACCAAGAAATTAAACGAGTGCTGACTGAAGTTCTCTTGAAGGTTAGTTTATGTTTAAAATGTGATGGTTATCTTATTTATTTTCTGTCTGCTGTAGTTCTAATTACAACTTTTAAACAGGTTACTGATGAGCTGTTTGATGAAATTGCAACCAAAGTTCTCAATGAAGATGATTTAACTGATGAAGGTTATTGTCTGATGCCCTCCTTATTTTTGTTTAATTTGGTAGAGATAATTCTGTGCTTAATTTTCTGGACTCTTGAACATTGTAAATTGTGTGAATTTGTTTTGTTCCAGTGGGTCAGAATGTTGTTAATTCAGATCATCAAACATCAACTTCTCCGCCCTCAGCTGCAGTTCCCAAGGCATCTGCAAAGATTTTAGTACCTGTAAAAGTCAAGGAATCTGAGAATGGAAGTGCCAGTGAAAAATCTAATTCCAGCTCCCCTGGAGATGTTTTAGGTCTTGGAAATTATGCATCTGATGCTGATGATGGGGATGATGAAATCGAGAGTTCCAGTGTGCCAACTTCCACAAAAGATGCTGCTAACTGGGCAAGCAATAAGAAGGCATTGGAAGATATGCATGCCAGTTCACAGTCAAAACTTGAAGATGACAGAAGAAGACAAACAGATGCGGTGAACAATCTTGGCAAAACCAACTCAATGCAATCTAAAGCTAGCAATGGTGCTGCTATTGACCAGATACATGATCACAGGGCGAACAAAGAATTGGATCATGCACATGTCTCGAAGGCGGTTTATGAGGAGAGGGCCCATGAGGTTAATACTCGGGAAAAAAGGCGTGATAGATCTAATGGCTCTGGTTCTAAAGATGCTTTTGGAATGACGACATCTGAGCAACCTGGAATGATTACTGGTGCAGAAAAAGCTACAGGGGATCATCCTGGCAGAGAGAACAGAACAAAACCAGATAAAACTGATCAGCATGAGAAGAGTTCTGAGAAGGACTTCATTAAGGAGGTACAGGGTAGTAAGACAAGGGCAGATGAAAAAGGTAATGAGAATCATAAACGAAGAGATGAAAGACACCAGAAAAAGGAAAAGGCAGATGACATCAATGAGGCAAAAGAAAGAGTGAAAGAGCACCATGTAAGGCCTGGGGAAAAGCCAAAGGAATCTGAGTTAAGGAAAAGGTCCTCCCAATCTGATGGCAAGGATGACAGGAGGGAATCAGAGAAAGTCCATAAAGGTAGTTCCATTGATGATACTAGACGGAAAAAGGAGCATACAAAGGATAAGGGAGAACATAGATCAAGGCACAAAGATGCTAGTAGCTCTGATAAACACAGAAGACGACGTTCATCTTCTGTAAGCAGTAGAGGAAGAAGCAGCAGGGACCATGCAGTTAATCCTGCCAGTGATTCAAGTGAAGGCTCTGATGGCTCAAAAAGGTTTAAGGCAGAGTCTGTTTGGCTCTTTCCTTTCATCACGTAGTAGTCACTTGCATTGCCTTCATTACCTCTTTTTTTTGTACTGCAGGAAGCGGCATTCAAGGAAATGTGAATTGTCACCATCTCCAGTCAGGTCTAGAAGAAGGTATCCATTTATCAAAAGCTTCATTATTATATTCAGGTTTGCTATATCAATTTTAAGGTGACTCTGCGTGTCTTGCAGATATTGAGATGAGCTATTGTACTTAAGGCAATATCTTTCTTCCTGCTCATATACAATACATATACTGATTCTCATTCAGTTCACATTTTCTTAGATATGTTCAACTGCATATCCTTTTTTTTTTTTAAAATAGTTTCTTATAGAGCGTTGGCAGATTAGCAAACAGCTTTTGCTAACTCTGTATCTTTCCCAATATTGATATATTACTTGGTACCATAAGTAGTATAGTGGTCATAATTTGATTCCTTTCTCTCTGTGTCTATTTGCATACGGGAGTGTCTCAGCTACTGTGATGCTTATAACTTTTCTGCATTTTCCTCTTCCTGATTTCAGATTTATCTCTAGTGTCTTATGAATGACAAACTTAATTCTTCACTAAATTAATGTGACTGAAGTGACTTAGCTAGCAGTCTCAAAGACCAAGGAGTTATATATTTGCATTGTTTTCCAACCTTTATCTGTGAACCTAGTTGAGCCTGGCATGTTTATGTAGTTACTTATTTTTTCCCCTTTCTTGGGCCATTTGAAAATAGTAGTATTCATGCCATTTTGTTCCTAAATGTATGTTTTTGTTTGTATTTTTCAAAGTCATGCAAGTATCATCAGTGTACTTTTGTGAGGCTGGCTTCTATAAATTTATCTTATCATGCAACTTTTGTAACAAAGTTGCAGAGACTTTAAGTCATTTTAGATATTTTGTTGCACATGATATATAATTTACCTAGTTTATATGTAATATCTTTAAATTCAAATTTAACCAAAGATTTTAACAGTGTTATTCTAAAGCTGACATTTCATATTCAATCACTCAGATTCCAACTTAGATTAATCTGTGTATCATCTGTTAAATGGAGTGTTTTTCACTTTTCTAGTTGTTTTATAGTAATAGATTACCATTTTCATGCATCCTAAACTCTACTTTGTTTGTGTACCTTTCTCCCCACTCCATTTATCCATACATGCTGGTAAGACATTAAGATATCTTCTTCTATTTGCTGGTGGAAAGTACATGAAACTTGTGCTTCTATATGCAAAAGTCTAGTGCGTGTTTATCAATGATTGACTGATTGTTAATAAGGTTTTATGCTCCCTGAACTTGGTGTAGTGTACCCAATAGGGAATATCACTGCCTGTTTTTTAGTTTTGTTGAGGTTATAATATCTGATACATTTGACTGTATCTTCTATTTTATTCATAAAAAACAAAAAGACTTGTGATAACAGGCTGATTCCTATCCAGTCTTGACTCTGTACAAGGTTTTGCTTTCTCTTAAAGTTTTTATACTTTTTAACTCACCAAGTCAGTACGGTGGTTTCATTTTTAGACAAGTTTCGCGGTCCCCTCATAGCAAGCATTCTCAGCGCAGACATTCTCCCTACTCTTCTCTTGATAATACCAGGTTTGTGGCCATAAAGTTTTCCCAGATTAAGATTTTATGTTTTTGAGACAAAAACTCGCATCATCATATAGGAATAAACTATCCAGGTGAATTTGTCAGGCTTCTTATTTGTTACCTTCCATTGCTTGCTTATTTATTGACTGTATTTGCTTTTTATGCAGAGGAAGGAGGTCAAGATCAAGATCACCTGTTCGACGCCAAAGATGATTTGCTAGGATATCCTTCAATGGCAAATATGAAGATGCTGGCATCTAACAAAATTCAGAGAGATGAACATAGATTTGGATGGCCTGCAGTGAAGCTTATGATGATTGTTCATGAGGAATATTCGCCAAGATTTAGGGGAAATAATGACTCTCTTTTTCCCATTTTTTGAAGGTTTAAATATCTGTAGTGTTATTTTCTTGTAAACTGTGGTTCTTTAGTGAGTAATGTGTTTAACGTGAGAAGAGAACTTAGCCACCTGCATCGTTAGAATTCAGGTCTATACATGTATTCAATCATATAAATGCCCTATTACCTATTGCCATGTCTAATATATGGGATGAAAATCGAGATAGCCGAGTGAACTGCCTCTCACTGTCTTTGCGCTGTCACGTATTTTTCTGCCTTACTGTGTTAACTTTTTTAGTGATTTGCCTCCTTCCTTGCGCTGTGTGGTTATGGCAATGCTAGACTGATAGCCGGGCCATGCATATTGCCGAAGAGCATCTACAATAGCAAAGATTTTTATTTCGATCAACTGTACTCTTTTGTTTTTGAAGTCCGTCTAATGCTAAATATTTGGTAAATTGGATTATTTCTTAGATGAAAAAAATCATAGGTGAAATAATAAGTTGCTTATTGGGATTAGGGTGGTTGAAAGAATGAAAAGTTGATTCTAATGCTAAATATTTGGTAAATTGGATTATTTCTTAGATGAAAAAAATCATAGGCGAAATAATAAGTTGCTTATTGGGATTAGGGTGGTTGAAAGAATGGAAAGTTGATTCTCTTAGATTATTTTATTAAAAAGAAGAATTTAAATTTATTATCATCTTATATTGACATAGATATTTAATATCTAAATCACAACTCTTTCATCATAAGCGTGATATCCAACCTTACTAATGAAAGCTAAAAATGAGGTTATGAGAATCCATAATAGGAATCGGAAGAAAGTTTATGCTCTAATTCTGAAGATGATAAATTTGAAATTTATCTTTACAAGTAAAAAGACTTGAGAAAGTAAAGTCTCAATTCAATTAGCAATTTGCACTATTTAGTTAAGAACCTATTAGTTCGGGTAAATTTTTCGGTTGAAAAATATATAATTTAGAAAGTGTCCAACGTTTCATCGATTTTAAAAATTTTATAATAAAATTGATAAAAATAAAAAAGTTGAATCATAAAATTAAAATCTAAGTAAAAGTTGAACAATAAAAAATAAATTGTAATTATTGCGGATTAGAATTATATATAATAAACTGTATGTCATAATTTATATAAGGATTCATATTTCATGCATTTGACGGTGTAGATATTTTTACACCAATAATACATGATGTGTTTTATACTCTTTTACAAGTGAAATGAAATAACATGAATTTAGAAAAACGTAAAATATATTATAATATCATATATGTCAACACACAATTACACATCCTATCTACAAAATATAAATCCTTTATATAAAATATAGGTCCAATTTTGAATAAAATGTGCTCTGGGTGCAAAGTTCTATTTTATACCGTCCCCCACAAACCCCTGCTTTTCTTCTTGTTGGGAATCCAATACGTTAGGTGAAAGTGATACCGGCTTAGTAATTGCCGTCTTGGAACAAAGTGCTTTGAGACGGTGAATTAAAGATGGTCAGTTGGTTTGGAAACCCAATTACACTGCTTCTCTCCTTTGGCCCTACGTGTTGGATTTATAACATGCACAGCAAAAAAATAAAATGAAAATGCAAAAAAAATGAACATGAGAATTTTACGTGAAAAATCCTCTTTGATATTGAGGAAAAAATCACGGAATAGATTTCGAAAAATATTCACTATATGTAATAAAATTGATATAAGAATTATCGATATATCATTCTCACACACTCAATATTTTTATCCCAAGATTTATATTCAATCCTCACAATTTTATCACTCTAATACTCTCAATTTAGAGTACTATATTTCTTTCACACTCTACCCAGTGTGATACTCACAACTCACTCTAAGAGAATACAAGAATTAAACTCTAACTCTGTATGTCTTTTTTTTTTTTTTTGAGTTCTAAGTTATATCTTCTTTGCAGATGCTCTCTATTTATAGAGGAGCATCTACCCAATTTTTCTCTTCAAAAGTTGAGCACTGAACAACCACGATTGTTGATTGTGGCTTGCACAAGATGGAGCCACCGAACAATTGCTTGGCTTCTTTTGACTTCATTGTTGATTTTCGACTGAGTAAATGGATACTCACTTACTGCTTGGCTATTTTTTTCTTTATTGTTGACTTTAAGCACTGAGAGTTGCCACAGTTTGACAGGGCTAGATTCTTAACAATTCTCCCCCTCCAGCCCAACAAACATAGCTTCGAAAATGATCATTTGTAGTCTATGCTAATCAATTTGGCACATAACTCAAATTTTTCACGAGTTACCACTTTTGTTAACATATCAGCTGCATTGTTATCCGAGTGAATCTTTTCCAACTT
>JANHAO010024417.1:0-11631 GCA_026873985.1 Saraca asoca
GGCTATGTTTTGATTTTAGAAAAGACCTTTTATGTTCCAAGTTTTTCAAGAAACTTGATTTTAGTTTCAAGACTTGTACCTTTGGAATATTCGTTTAAATTTTCAAACACATCCTTCAATTTATTTTATAAATCTGAATTTATTGGAAATGGTATATTGTTAGATGGTCTATTCTCTATCAATCTATAACATAATACTATTTTACATACTCATGCTGGTAATAAGCAATGCACTATGAATGAAGACTCCTCTATTCTGTGGCATAGAAGACTAGGACCTATCTCCATTAATAGGATTAAGAGATTAGTGAATGAAGGAGTACTGAGTACTTTGGATTTTTCTAATTTCAAAACTTATGTAGACTGCATAAAGGGAAAGCAGACTAACAAGTTCAAGAAAGGTGCCAAGAGGAGTATTGACACATTAGAAATCATACATTTAGATATATGTTGCCCTGGCATGGACACTTATGGTGCAAAGTATTTTATCACCTTTATTGATGACTATTCTTGATATATGTATCTCCACATACTTTCTAATAAGAGCGAAGCCTTAGGTCCATTTAAGGCTTTTAAGGCAGAAGTAGAGAAATAATGCGGTAAGCAAATTAAGATCATTAGAATAGATAGAGATGGAGAATACTATGGTAGATATACTGAAGATGGACAAACACCTGACCCATTTGCTAAGTTTCTTCAAGAATATGGGATTGTTACCTAATATACCATGCCTAGTTCTCCAAACCAGAATGGCATTGCAAAAAGAAGAAACAAGACATTATTAGACATGGTGAGAAGTATGTTAAGTAGCTCTAAGTTGCCCAAATCCTTGTGGATTGAAGCTCTTAAAATGGCGGTGTATATATTAAATAGGGTTCTAACAAAGGCTATCCCAAAGATACCATTTGAGTTGTTTAAAGGTTGGAAATCTAGTTTGTGACATATGCGCATTTGGAGAAGATCGTCTAAAGTAAGAGTTTATAACCCACAAGAAAAGAAACTAGACCTAAGGACTATTAGTGGGTATTTCGTTAGATATGTTGAAAGATCTAAGGGTTACAGATTCTACTGTCCATCACATTGTACATAGTTTATGGAATCAAGAAATGCTAAATTTCTTAAGAATGACTTAATTAGTGGAAGTAATCAATTTCAGGACATAGTTTTTGAAAGAGATCAATCTTCCTTATCAAAATAAAGATTAGTTATTATTCAAGACACTCCTCAAGTTCAAACAAGTGCTATGCAACCAATCACTGAAGATCCACAACCTATTGCTGAGAATCCTGCAGATCAAGTTATTCCTGAAGTGCCTGAAATGGCTAAACAACCAGCTAGATAACATGAGCCACAGGGAAGTACTGAACCAACGTTAAGAAGATCTACAAGAGTAAGAAGATCAGTAATTCCAAAAGACTATATTGTGTATCTATAGGAATTGGACAATGATATTAGAGCTGAGAATGATCCCATAACGTTTTCATAAGCCATAAACTACAAAGAATCTGATATATGGTTAGATACAATGAAGGATGAGATAAATTCTATGGCATCTAATGGAGTCTGAGATCTTATTGAGTTGCCTGATGGGTCTAAGGCCATTCAATGTAAATGGATTTTTAAGATAAAAAAAGACTCATTGGGTAACAATGAAAGATATAAAGCAAGACTCGCTACCGAAGGATTTACTCAAAAGGAAGGAACCACCTACAAGGAAACCTTTTCTCCTGCATCTAAGAATGATTCTCTTCATATTATTCTGGACTTAGTTGCACATTTTGATCTAGAGTTGCAGCAAATGGATGTGAAAATGGCTTTCCTTAATGGGGAACTAGAGGAAGAGGTATACATAAAATAACCTAAAGGATTCTCCTCTAGTCAAGGTGAGCATTTGGTATGCAAGCTTAAGAAATCTATTTACGGATTGAAATAATCCTCCCATCAATGATATTTAAAATTCCATGATGTGATCTTTCCCTTTGGTTTTGATGAGAATATTATGGACCAATGCATATATCACAAGGTTAGTGGGAGTAAGATTGGTTTCTTAATTTGTATGTGGATGATATTTTGCTTGCATCCAATGATAAGGGTTTATTGCATGAGGTGAAACAATATATTTCTCTCTAAAAATTTTGATATGAAGGATATGGTGATGCTTCTTATGTCATTAGCATAAAGATCTTTAGAAACAGACATAAAGGTATTTTAGGTCTGTCACAGGAAACCTACATCAATAATGTTTTAGAGAGATTTTGGATGAATAGAAAGATTTTGGATGAAAGATTGTTCACCAAGTATTACCTCCATTGTTAAAGGAGACAAGTTCAATTTGAGCCAATGTCCCAAGAATAATTTCGAAAGGGAGCAAATGAAGAACATCCCTTATGCTTCAGTTGTTGGCAATATAATGTATGCTCAAGTCTACACTAGACTTGACATAGCATTTGCTGCTGGTATGTTGGGAAGATATCAAAGTAATCCAAGTATGGATCACTAGAGAGCTGCCAAGAAAGTTTTAAGGTACCTTCAAGGGGCGAAGGACTACATGCTTATGTACAGATGAATGGATAACCTAGAGGTAATTGGTTATTCAAATTCAGATTTTGCTAACTATGTTGATTCACATAAATCAACATCTAGATACATTTTTATACTTGTTAGTGGAGCTGTATCATGGAGGAGTGTAAAGCAGACTTTGACAGCTACTTCCACTATAGAGGCTGAGTTTGTCTCTTGTTTTGAGCCTACAATGCATGGTGTATGGATAAAGAGTTTCATTTATGGGCTTAGAATAATTGATTCTGTGTCTAGGTCATTAAAGATATTTTGTGATAATTTAGCTACAATCTTTATGGCTAAGAATAATAAAAGTGGTAGTCGAAACAAGTATATCGACATTAAGTACTTAGTTGTAAGAAAACAGGTTAAGAATAAATCAATGGTCATTACGCATATTAGCATTGAATTAATGATAACAGATCCTTTGACAAAAGGCATGCCACCATTCAAGTTTAAGAATCTTGTAAAGCGCATGGGCCTTGGTCCTTTAGTTTGATTTTATTGTATGAGATAATGTTATTTTAATGAAACTCTACTTCAGTCATGGTATTTCTAATTTTTGGTTTCATTTAAATGCATATGCTTGTTGTTCGAGAAATATCAATTAAGTTAGACCTAGAATAAACATAGGGTTTATTCATTTAGTATTCTAAACTAATGTTAGATACAAATGTATGTGATACATGGAAAATAATACTCATTATAAGAGGAACTATCGCTATGATTTATATATTTGTTTCTTACCTTGACAAATCCTGGTATAAATATTGGCCAAGTGGGAGAATGTTAAAAGATAAGGTTGTGACAAACCTATAATATGGGCTTCCGGAAATATAGGAAAAATAGGTATAAATCTTATCTCCTTTAGATTGCCAATATATTAGGATAAGGATTTGCAATTAAGATTAGATAAGTCTCAGAAAATCAAATCTAAAAGGACTCTTAGTGATGGGCTGAGAAAATCTATAAAAAGAGTGAAAGGGTCCCCAATGCCATAAAAAAATCCATATGATAGAATACCATCGTTCTGAGAATTTTGAGGGGCATTGGAAGTTCTCAGTACGTAGGAAATAGCAAGCAAAGAGGAATCACGAAGAAGAAAGGAGAAGGAACTACATTAATGGCCAGAGGTAACAATTAAATCAATCTGGCTTCCGCTATGGCTATACTTTTGATTCGTTTTTGTGATTAGAATGCATCAGAACAAAGATAAAATACATAACACGATTCACTTTCAATCCTTTTATATTAATTTATTTAATTTTTTTCTTTATTTAATTTGATTTTCATCAATTTCACGTTGGCAACTGAATAATTTTAAAGTTTGACTCGTCTATTTGTTTGTTCTTATTGATGGTAGGCATGATATTTTTTTTTTTTGATGTATTTGGTTATTCAATATTAATTTCTTCTGCATTAGAGTTTCACCTTAGTATTTTTTTAATATAAAATCTAATTTGTTTTCCAAAGTCTTTTGTTAGAAAATTATTGTAAGAGAGATCTTATCAATTTTTTTTTGTTATTTATCTAATAAAACATTATAAAGATACATGAAATTATTTTTAAAACATAGTGAAAATAATATAGTGTAACTTCATTTCAAATGACACCTCAATGGGTACCCGAAAATTTTATGATTTTTTTTGGTAAAAGATACAAAATTACATTTTTTCACAATACAATATAATTGTGTATATATTTTTAATGTGTACTAAATATGTAAATCATTACAAATCCATCAACCAAAGTGGTATCACAAAATATTTGTGGATAATTTTAATTTTAAGAAAATTTACAAATTTTATTGCAAGTTAAGATATATATCATAAATTTTCATAGAAATTGCAATAAGACATACAAGTATGATTTTTTTTTTCGGTGTGATTTAAGTTATAGTCCCATAATTCTTTTTTGTCCCTCTTGAGTTTTACATCCGTGTTATAATTTTTAAGTCTTGGAGCATTTTCATGGAAAATTTTGATTTATGACTATCTATACTTGAATAATGTGATTATATTCATACATATAGATGTAGTTATTGGATAGAGTTGAGATGTTTTCTTTCAATAAAAATCTATGACAGATATTTATACAATTTTAACAATATACTTGGTAATAAAAATT
Source organism: Saraca asoca (assembly GCA_026873985.1). NCBI lineage: Eukaryota > Viridiplantae > Streptophyta > Magnoliopsida > Fabales > Fabaceae > Saraca > Saraca asoca. The sequence continues at coordinate 4,686 of JANHAO010024417.1, forward strand.
TAATTCTATGCATCTTTATTTGTGGGGAAGATATTATTATTATTATTATTATTATTATTATTATTATTATTATTATTATTATTATTATTATTATTATGTGATTTTTGTACTCAATACTCCCTTTATTTCTTTATATACGTGATTTTGAAGAATTTCTTTTTCTGTCAATTTAGAAAATCAAGAATATATTTATTACTTTTTATTAATTTTACCTCTATCAATTTGACAAATATCAAATATTCAATTACTTTATACATTAATTAATTTTTAATAAATAATAAATTAGTAAAATATAATTTTTTTCTCTGAAATTATTTATTATTTTTTTAATCCTAGAATGTTTATTTTAAATTACAAATAAAAAAGGATGGAATGAATAATTTGTTATAATGATTTGAGTTGTTAGTTTATAAGAAAAGAACCTACAGTGCCATCCTTTTCAGGCGACGTACTGTTATGCAATCTGACCGTCTATATATTGAGTAAAATTTAATTGTAACGAGTTTCGATTTTTGGGCCACTCATTTGTCAACTTCTTTCCAATTGCTCTTTATGGACATCATAATTCTTGCTCTCCTTTTCGTTTATTGGAATTCATAATTATAGATGTGAAATAGGTGGGTATTTATTATGGATAACAGTGATAATATTCCAAAAAAATAAGGGTCAATAGATATTTTATTTTTATAATTTTATTAAATTTATAATTTAATTCTTATAATTTTATTTTATGATATTACATCTTAAAATTTAAAATTATTTATAATTAAATTTTTATCATCAATTGATGTTAAATTTTATTAACAAAATCATTCATAAATCATATATTGATATTATACTTTACCGCTTGCTTTATTTACTTCATCAAAATTTATTGATTAATTTTTAGCTATCATATAAAAAATTTAATTTAATTATTTTCTTTAGAATAAAAAAAATGAATCTTCATCTTAATAAGGATCAAAAATGTTAAATTTTTTTTCTAAAATCATTAATTAAAAATAACAAATGAGTTGAAAAAATAAATCTCAACTAGACTCTAAGTTATTCTATTACTTGGATTTAATATAAGTTGATAAGGGGAATTTAATAACAAATTATTTTAAATTTTAGGATATAATTATACAAAATTAAATTATAAAAATTAAATTATAAATTCAATAAAACTATAAAGACTAAAACTTCTATTAATCCAAAAAAATAATAATAAAATTGTGATTATGTTGTGATTATTGAAAGTTTATGACCTACTTTATCTCATAATTATAGTTCTAAGTTATAGTTATGATTGTGTTGTATTACTAAAATTATATTTAAGTTCGAAATTATATATGAAATCACTCTGGAATAAAATTGTGTAAAATTGTCATCGCTGAACCAAAGGCAGCAGACAACAGCAATACTGGATCCATATCACAACTTCTAATCACAATTTAAAGCCATACTGATATTCCTGAGGTTCTCACTTAGTTAAAATATGCTCAAGTTAAATTGAAAGGACACTTATCACTTAAAAAAAAAAACACTTAATTATTATTCTGTTCTTTCAAATATACAAATTACTTGTTTTTGACTTCCTTAAATCTAACATTTTATTTTGATCCTTGTAATATACATATTGAATTAGATTTGGTTTACATTAATAATTTTTGTTAAATTAAAGATTAAAAATTATAATTGGGATATCAAATTCTAACAAAATTTCATGTTAACGATGACTTGGATGAAACTTAGTGGGTCACTTAACGTTAATTATCAAATTAGGATTTTTTGCACCATAAGTTGGTTACTAATTTGTAGTTTTCTAACATAACAAGATGAATTCCACTATTTCTCTCTTTGAGTAATTGCAAATTTATATTTCATCGGAACACAATATGTTATTTAGGAGTTTCAGTCTTCAATTTAACTAAAATTATTAATTTAAACCTAATTCATGTATTAGAAAGATCAAAATAGAATAATATATTTAAAGGGATTAAATATAAGTAATTTATATATTAGAAAATCAAAATTGTAATTAAATAAAAACAAATGGGCAAGTTGGACAACTTTGCTCGTCTTCTACTTCCAGCTTCTTTAAATCTTTCATTTATGGCTGCCTAGTGTCATATTTTCCAGGCAGTAGTATTTCGCGGTGTGTCTTGCAAAGTCACAATCAAAGAAAAAACAGATTTTGATTTGGAAGTAGTTGCATCCCATTAAAATCTTTGATAAATTTCCACTGGTGCAGTGGGATCCGAACCCTTATTATGAACTTTATACACAAAGCTAATCGATTAACAAGGTGGCATGAGCCACATTTAATATATATATATATATATATGTGTGTATGTCTGTCTGTCTGTCTCTCTCTCTCTCTCTCTCTCTCTCTCTCTCTCTCTCTCTCTCTCTCTATATATATATATATATATATATCTTGTGGTCCTATCACTAAAATTCTTAATTCAAATGCACAGATCCAAATATAAGGTTCTTAATTAATGAATAAATTGGGCTGAAAACATACAATGAAAAATCGGTAAGAAAAACATATTGTTTGATAACTAGAGAACGAAATTGTGAGAGCAAAATTTACGTACAAATAAATATTTAAATTATTAATTTTTTTTAATATGTTAATTAAAATAAAATATTTTTTTCTAATATTTCTTTTTATACATATGGGTATATATAATAAGTGAAATTTAAAATATTTTTACATTTGTTAAAGTAAAATTTTTTTCTTTTAACTGATCATATAGGAATAAATATGAGAACAAATTTATATAAACTGTGGAGATAATATATTATTAGGAGGCGTTTTGACTATTATGTCTCTCAAATTTAATAATTAGTGTTAGTAATCTCATATTCTTGTTTCTGTTATAATTGTCCACCTCTCTCTCCACTTGCAATGTTCAACATAAGAATTAGTCTCTCATTTATAAGAGTGCTGTCATTATATCCCTCAAATTTCATAGTTAGTATTGGTAATCTCTTATTTTTCCTTTTGTTATAATTATTTATCCTTCCATTAACTTATAATATTAAAATAGATGAAAAATATTAGGTGGATTATTAAACTCCACCTTAGTAATACCAAACACATGGTGAATAGTATATAGGAAGAAATTTAAAACCATAGATCTTCAGTACTACTTGAGTTATTGACCTCTTGTCAAAGTTACTATTTAATATCGACATCGCTAAGCTTCTTTCATGGTTAGGAATAGCAGTGAAAAGTAACTATGACTATTTTGTTATGGTTTTGAGTAAAGAAGAAGGGGTTTTTATTGAATTAATTTGCTTGATGTAGAGTTTGACTAAAATTAAAAGAGTTTTATTTAAAAATGAAAGAGGATAATTTTCTAAAGAAAAAGAGAGATTTTGGAAGGAAAAAGTTTATTTGATTATTTTTTGCTAGATTTGGAGTCCTAATAAGATTTGATTATTGTTTTTGTTTGCTATATATATGAATGTGATGAGAGTCTTTTAAGAGGAGAAGCTTGGTGCTTTTGTATGCATAGAGTGAGAAAATTGGGCGTGATTGGGATTGACTTTGTGAAAGAAAGTTAGAATTTAAAATTTTTTTTAGTGTAATAATGAAGTTTTTGTTGATTCTTCCATAGCTTTTCCCTTGAGTTTACAGATTTTCCATGCAAAATTGTATTTAATTTATTGTTATTTTTATTTGTCTCTTTAATTTTCTACAAATTTTAGAATGAGATATTTTTCGCAATAAGTGATATAAAGTTTGGTTTAATCTTGCATATAGTTGTGATTTGAGATGACGAAAATTCAAAGTGTTGTAGGTGGAGCTATTTGACGAGAAAAGCAATTTTAGCTTATGATAGAGTATGGTGAAAGATATTTTCGTATAGGAAGAACTGATTATAGTGCTAAATGGGAAGGAGAAGAAAAGTTTGAGAATATGATAGATGAAGCATAAGAAGAGATCAAGATGAAGGCAGTCAATACTATCTAGTCAAGTTTGGCACCTAAGGTAAAACATAATGTTTTAGACGAAACTTGTGTTGTTGATCTATAAAAAAAAAATTAAAAAAACTCTATATGGCAAAATCTCTCACAAATCGATTGTATTTAAAGAAAGAATTGTATTGATTAAGGATGGATGAAAACACTCATATGAGAGAACATTTGAATTATTTTAATAAGTTACTGTCTTAGTTGATAGATGTGAGAGTTATAGCAGAGGATGAGGATAAAGCTTTATTGTTATTGTTGTCTTTATGACTGTTATCATAGTTTCGTGATGTGTTGTTTGTTGAAAAAGATACATTTAAAGTGAAAGATGCAATATTCACTATATTAGAGAATTAAAAGTTAAGAAAGGCTACTATAGAATCTAAGGAAACCAATTATGTAGTTAATGATGACCGTGGTTGAAGTGCACATCGTAGAGACAATCTAAATAAAAGAGGGACTTACACATTTAGCTCAAGGTCGAGGAAAGATTATAATGCATATGAGTATTTTTATTATTAAAAGAAGAGACATCTTAAATAAATATGTGAAAGGATAATAGTTTAGAATAGTTTAAAAGAATCAAAAAGAAGATGTAAAGTGGCGCTAATACTATTGGTATTATAGCTATGTAAGATGAATCATACGATGAAGATTATATAAATTTAGTTAAGTTAATGAACTAATAATATGAGTAAGCTTAGTTTGCTTTGATTTATATTTGCTTATTTAAGATTTTGGTTTATTTGATTAAACTGAAGAAATTATCAAGTCAAGCTAAATGATTTACAAGCTTAATTTAAACTGAATTTCAATAAAAAAATTGATTAATTGAAATACAAGTTGAACTTCAAACTTAATCAAATTTATTCGTATTAAGGGCAAATTGATTCACAGCTTGACTAAAGCACTCAACTCTACTGAGGGCTATTAACAAATATAATTTATTCAAACTCATTTTCCATGATGATTTTCCAATCTATCCTTATGTGACTTATCATTTATTTTAAGTCAAACTAATTTCACTATCATTGTGTATTCAGACTCATTCTAATCTTACATTTTTTATTCGTTTAATATTTGTATTGAATTCTTAAATAAATTTATTTGTTATTGTTAATTTAACAAATAATAAATTGAACATTAATTTGAATTAAGAATAAAATACTTCCTACTGACGAATTGGGTTTGGGTTGAAATTCAAATACAAATTTCGGGACTTAGAGGCATATGGCAAACATATATTTTTCGTAAAAAAATTAATAGTTAAACAATTATGTATATACACAGTGGACAGCCACTAATTAATATTAGAGAACTTTCCATTGAAAGCCAAAAATGAACACCGTATAATTTATGTCTAAACTTTATACATGTATGTATGTATGCAAGTATTTATTAAAGTAATGAACGCTTGCAATTTAATCATGCGTTTCTTTCTTCAAAATTTCAGAATATGAGTTCTGCAAGATGTTTACGTGGACTGGTGGAGTTGTTCTTATCCACCTGAATTTTATAAATCATAATTTTTTACTTTTTTTTTTGGTCAGATATTTGCACTTTCAATTATATTACTTAATAATTTATGCTTAGCTTATTGGATTTGAAAAAAAGTATCTATTTTACCCGTTTATAATTTAAAAGATATTCAAAACATAATAAAATTCAAGACAAAAAGTATAAATTTATTTTTTATTATTGATTCTCCTACTTAGCTAAACCGATAAGTTGGGTGTTTTTAAATTTATTTTAGGGATTAATGAAAATAAAAAAAAATGATAACCAATCACTGAAATGACTAACGGAAGAAAAAAAATAGAAATCGGTGAGAAATGTTTAGGAATAAATAAGAGTATGAATATGCTTAGCTTATTGGAATTGGACAAGTTTACGTATTTTACCGATTTATAATTTAAAATATATAATAAAATTTAAGAGAAAAAATACAAATTTATTTTTTTATTGATGATTTTCCTACTTAACTAAACCGATTGCAGTTGGGTGTGTTTTGAATTTATTTTAGGGCTTAATGAAAATAAAAAAGATTGATAACCAATACCGAGTGATTAAGAGAAGGAAAAGAAAAAAAAAAAAAAAAGAAAACGGTGAGAAATGTTTAGGAATAGATAAGAGTGTAAATAAATAATTAAATTATGATAATTAATTTCACAAAAAAAAAACTATACTTAATATAAGGTTAATTTAGGAAATTGATGTAAGAACAAAGTATTAATAGATATTGAGGAGTGGAAATAAATTTACCCAATATATTTTTAAATTGTGATGGCAACTATACTTGCACCAACTTCTCCAACCAAAATTTTTCTCATTTTTCATTTTTACAATATATCCGCAATTGCCAACCTGCAATTTAAAACCCTGGATAGTTTTTGATTTTCTTACCTTCCACTCCTGCCAATAATTAAATTTGACACTGAAGGCAATTAATCCATCATGCACGTGCCTCTATTTCTCTCTCTTTGCGTATTTTTCTGTTCAAATTCATTATATATAATGTACCCTGTAGGTACAACATCAGAAACACATTGGTAAGTTGCTTCTCCTTTGGATATCATCTCCCAGTTCTTTGATTATATTTAATCAAGGTATGTTATGTGATGTCTGTTACTCTATTTACTTTATTATTTACAAATTCTATCAAGAATTAATTTTTTCAATGTGTCATTGATCTTATACTTAAATGAAAATAAACTGATATGCTTATGACCTGTTTAAGGAAAATTTTTTAGTAATTGCTGGAAAAGGGTTAGAACGAGAGAATATGAGCAGAAGAGCAAATTCGTGGCATTCAGCTGAGTCGGAGATGACGGTGGAAAGCTCGTGTGTGTCTTCACAAGAAGTTGAGCATCAGCAGCAGCAGAATGGGGAAACCTCGGAGACAAAGGCGATGCTTCTCGGAGGATGCCCTCGTTGCCTCATGTATGTTATGTCATCAGAAGCAGATCCAAAATGCCCTAAG
>JANHAO010024418.1:0-11671 GCA_026873985.1 Saraca asoca
AAGTCAAAGATTTAGATTGTAGTTTTTTGAAACTAAGTACTTGACTTTTGGATTATAATGTGTATGTGTGATTTCTTTCATTTTTTATATAATATTAATGGAAATATTCAAATTAATTATATATTTATCAATATGCAATTTATATGGTACGATTACAAATTAGATTAGGTATTAAAACTAAGGTATCATTTCTATTTTTTTTGGAGAAAAGTAAAAAAAAAAAAAAAACAAAAGAAAACGAACCTTTAGTGATGACATAAGTCATCACAGAAAGCCACGTCCAACCTTTAGTGACGACTTATGATTGTCACAGAAAGCCCCCTTTAGTGACGACCCTTAGTCATCACAGAATCCCCCCTTTTGTGACTACCGTTTGTCGTCACAGAAAGTCCAACCTTTAGTGACAACTTTTTGTCGTCACAGAAAGTCTAACATTTAGTGATGACTTTTTATCGTCACAGAAAGTCCAACCTTTAGTGACAACTGTTTGTTGCCACAGAAAGCCGAACTTTAGTGATGACTTTTGAAAGTCGTCATAATAGACCTTTAGCGACAGGGCATATGTGATGATATTTAGTTGTCACTAAAAGTAACTTAAGTCATCATTAAAAGTTTTAATGATGACTTTTTAAAGCTTTTATGACAACTTTTGTCATCACTGAAAGTCAATTTTATGAATAAAGATATAATTTAACTTAATCAAATTATATCTTTATTCATAAAATACTTAAAATATTTCATATTATTTGATTTGAACTCCAATATCAACATGCTTTATCATCTTATCGATAGAAAATTAAACGTAAGGTCTAATATAATATTTTATATTTCAAAGGAGATCTAAGTAAATTTTTAAATCAAAATGGATATTTGCATAATTTTGTTAAACTCGAAGAAAGTTTAAAGTATTTTTCTTTAAAAGTTTTTTGGATATGAGAAGTTTTGATTTTGTGAATGTGTCCATTATAATTGTACTCATTTAACTTCACATATGTTTTGGGTGTTTTCTGGGCGAAACAAAACAAGCTCACCAAAGGCCCAACAAGATGCAAAGCCCAGTCACAAAGAGCCCAAGTCAGGGTTGCTTAACAAGAGTCACAACCTATCAAGTATGAACAAAGGACGAGAGCCAAGCAAGATCCACTGAGGAAGACTCCGGCTCATTGACAGAAGCAAGCACCAAGGACGTCCTCTGAGAAACCCACTGAATGAACCTGGCAAGGTTGATCGTTGCAGCCTTGGGTCGCTAAGACAGCGAGCCAAGAATATGTACAAAAGGTCCAGTCAACAGTTAGAGACACGTGTCCCTTAACCGACAAATCATCATTCAGAATTGACACATCAACCTCCCTGATATCCGACAATGATTCACCCAACACTTATTATCCGACGCTAAGCATTTAATGATCGGAGTGGCGTATGTAATCATTTTACTATCCCTATGTCTATAAATAGCCATGTAGAACCACTGCATGAGACAGAGCAGGAATTGCATGCAAACACTCTGCTAGAATAGAAAGGAAAACCCCAGTGAGAGAGCATTGTTGAAGTCCTATAAAACCATACAGAATCGTTGTTCTTCAGCTGAAAATATAGTTCAACGTGGACGTAAGGGCCCAAACAAGCTTTAGCCGAACCACGATAAAACTCTATGTCCATTACTTCTCCTCCTTCCTCTCTTCTCTTATTTTTCCTAATTTATACTTGCAATTTTTAGCTTGCAGTTTGGGGTTTCAAGAACTGACCCTGTTGACTAAAATATTGGATCCTTGGAACCAAATTTCACCATCAACATTTTTGGTGCCCATCGTGGGGCCCCAACTGCATTCTCTTCTCATTTAGTTTACTGACTAACTACAATGGCAAAAGCAAAGACTACAAGGAGTTTTGGCACTGTCATTGCCCAGCCAGACAATCTCATACAGTAGCGAGGAGAGACATTGCCAGCCGGAGGCCCAGTTTTTCCTGCAGCAGGAACTTCTAACACCCCAGCGGTAGGCGCTGTCATTGGCATGACACGTTTTATTTTCTGTCAACCTGCTGTGTTTGACATGAATGGAGTTTAAGCATGGTTCCAACGTTAAGAAACACTTGAAAATATTGTGAAGGAGTTGGTCAACATTGTAAGGGCGTTGCTCGGCCCAACTACAGGGGACACAAAGGCAAGCTGAGGGTGTTGCACCCGAAGGAGAGCCCCATCAACAAGGGGTCAGTAGGAGAAAATTGTCAGAGAAGAACATTGGTGAGCTGGCTCAATCCGTTCATCTAATTCATGACTAAGATCGCAAGTCCATCGAATCTATAAAGACAGACAAGAAGAAGATCAATGGTGCCAGAGCTTGCACCAGGAAAGAAGCTTAGGCGAAACTAGTAACAAGCAAAACTAGTAACAAACACAAGTCTGAGCACCACTCTCCGAATCATGAACATAATGAAGGGTGCAAAACCCATGATCGCCACTCTTGCAGTTAAGGGGGTGTCAAGAGCCAATGAAACACCGATCATCGATCTTAGACTCTAGACTCAACAATTGAAGAGTTGCTAAAGAGGGTCTGGTAGCTAGAAAAGTGACCCACTACTCAGAGCTACCAAGATCACTACAAGGAGAGATCGCCTTTCACTTGGGAGATCAAGGCTAAACCTCTTCCTCAGATGTTTAAAATCTTGAGTATCCTGCTATATAATAGGAATAGCAACCCGTTCAATCATCTGGAAGCATTCAATATCCAGATGAACCTCCAGACCACCAATCCACTAATAAAGTGTCGTGTCTTTCCCGCTACCCTGGGAGAAATACTGTGTACATAGTTCAAGAGCCTCCTTGCTTGAAGCATTCGCAACTAGGAAGAATGCCAAACAAAATTTCTCAACCAGTATTAGGCGTTAAAAAGGCATGTCGCACTATCTTACCACCTCATAATGGTATTTCAATGAAGAGATGAGTCACTAAAAGACTACATTACTCGGTTCAGACACGAGGTCAATAACGTTCAAAACCTTTCTGATGAAAGCATTCTCACAGCTAACTTAGCCAGACTTAGAAAGGACGATAAACTTTATGAAAGTATATATAAGTCCCCGGTGAAAGACTTGAGGGAGTTCTATGAGCAAGCGACAAAAGAAATTAGGTGGGAAGAAACCTTCAGCTCGAAAAAGCCCAACCAGAAAGAGGAATCATGTGGCTCAAGCTGAAGCAAGAAGAGGGGAGATAACATGAACAACAAAAGCAATTAGATAGGAGGATTAAATAGTCAGGTCATGATGAAAGCCAGGGCTGAGTGACCTTAATACCAAAGGTGCTACGACTACTACAGTATCCTGTCAGACACCCCAGATTGAATCTTCACAATGGAAAAGGATAATGAGGACTTTGGAAGACCCAGACCCATAAAAGTTCCCTTCCAAAGAAGAGATAAGAATAAATTTTGTGGCTATCATAATGAGGTCGGGCATAATACTTCAGATTGCTAGGCACTTAAAGATGCCATTGAAGACCTCATCAGAAGAGATCGCTTAAGGGACTATGTGGTCTGACCCTCCGGACAATGACCCCTGCAGTCCCAACAACCAGCTCAGCATCAACGATAGTCGTCTCCCGAGAACAAAGTAACCCCCTCGATGAGGACCATATTCACCATTCATGGTGGACTGCACATCGTGGGAGCTTCAAAGAGGTCCCACACATGATACATGTGAGAGGCAAGGGACATATTAATCGTGAGGAGTGATGAAGCTGGTGGATCAGTGAAGAAAGCCAAGACGAGCACCGATCGCATCACTTTTACCGACGAAGACACATAAGGAGTGCATTCTCCACATAATGACGTCGTGGTTATAGAAGCCAAAATTAGCAAAGTTAACGTGTGAAGAATCATGGTCGATACGGGTAACTTGATTAATGTAATGTACCAGCAATGCTTCGATCAGATGGGCATAAGTCCCAGTTAACTCAAATTGTCTCCAAAACCCCTCTTTGGCTTTACGAGGGATACAGTGGTCCTAACCATACAAATCAAGCTCCCCATAACCCTTAGGGATTTAGATTGCTAAGCCACTGTCCTGGTCGATTTCCTAATTATAGACTCTCCTTTAGCATATAATATGGTGTTAGGGTAGCCAGTGATGAACAAACTAGACATGGTGATATCACCCAGAATGCTCACCATAAAATTCCTAACATGAATGGAGTTAGGTGCGTATGGGGAGAGCAAGAAGTGGCTCGACGGTGCTACAGGGATGCGGTCAAAATAGGAGAGAGGAGAAGGAAAGTTAACATAGCCTCCAGAGGAGAACTATGACTTGCGAGCTCGACTAGCATAACTAACAACCTAGATCCTTGTGAAGTGGATGCCAAAAGGGTAGTGGGTCCAATCGAAGAGCTCAAAGATGTTCGAGTAAGTGAGGCTAGTGCTAGAAGATGCCTTAAATTGGGTAAAAACCTATCTCCAAGCATAAAAATGGAGCTCAAAGAGTTCCTTAAGGTAATATTGATGTCTTCGCTTGGAATCATGATGACATGGCAGGGATTGATCCAAAGGTCTTGTCGCACAGGTTGAATATTGACCCTAACCATAAGCTAATACACTAGAAGCGTAGGCTGATGACCACTGAACAATACGAAACACTTAAGGAGGAAGTAGATAAGTTGTTAGCAAACAAGGTCATTTAGGAGGCTCACTATCCTACTTGGATAGCCAGTCCCGTCCTTATGAAAAAGAAAAATGGGAAATGGAGAACTTGTATCGACTTCACTGATCTTAACAAGGGCCTACCCTAAGGATAGCTTCCCTCTGCAAAGGATTGATCAGTTGGTAGATGCAATGGCAGGACACGAACTTTTTAGCTTCATGGATGCATACTCAGGATATAACCAAATTCCTATGACCCCTTAAGACAAAGAGCACACCTCATTTATTACTGACCGTGGGTTGTACTATTATAAGGTAATGCCGTTTGGACTAAAGAACATCGAGGAAACTTACCAGCAACTAGTAAACATGAAGTTTAAAGAGCAAATCAGAAAGATGATGAAGGTATACGTGGACGATATGCTCAAGTCAAAATGAGTCACTAACCACATCCTCGATCTGGTAGAGATGTTTCAAATCCTGAGAAAATATCGAATGAAATTAAATCCACACAAATGTGCATTTGGGGTCGCTTCTAGGAAATTTCTTGGCTTCATGGTAAATAGCAAGGGGATTAAAGCCAACCCTGAAAATATTTGCGCCCTACTCGACATGAGGTCCCCTACAGGGCCCAAAGATGTACAAAGCCTGAATGGCCAAGTTGGGGCGCTAAGCAGGTTTATCTCCAAAGCAACAAATAAGTGCGTCCCTTTCTTTGACATCCTAAAAAAGGCAAAAAGGTTTGAATAGACAGAGCAATGCGAGATTGCCTTCCAACAACTCAAACAATATCCCGAGCGAGCTCCCCTTTTGTTAAAACCAAAGAAGGGTGAAAAGTTGATCATCTATCTGGGAGTATCCTAATACACCATCAGCGTAACTTTGATACAAGAAGAAGGGGGCTCATTTTCTCATTTATTATGTGAGTAAGAGATTATTGGACGTGGAGACAAGGTATTCCCCGATGGAGAAACTTGCTCACTGCCTAGTAATCGCCTCAAGAAAGTTGCGACCCTATTTCCAAGCACATAGTATAGAGGTACTGATGCAGTTCTCATGAAGGCAAGTCCTACAAAAGATGGATGTCTCAGGACATCTCCTCAAATGGGAAATCGAATTAGTCTAATTTAAGATTAAATTTAAGACTTGACCGATAATTAAAGGGCAAGCTTTGGCAGATTTCATAGCAAAATTCACCAGCCCGATGCAAGAGGAGGTGGAGGCACCGGAACTTCCATGGTGGGAGCTATATGTCAATGGATCATCCTACAAGAAAAAAGCCAGGGCAGGGGTGCTCCTTATTAGTCTAAAAGGACACAAAATCCTCTACGCGCTAAAGTTCAACTTTCAAGCCACGAACAATGAAGTTGAATACAAAACTTTGTTAGCTAGACTATGACTAGCCAAAGAGGTATGAGCTGAGAAAATAAGGATTTTCAGTGATTCTCAACTCATGGTCTATCATGTGCAAAGAGAATACCAAGCTTGAGGCTAAAAAATGGCTACTTACTTGCAAAAGGTTTAGGAGCTATTAAAGTCATTTTAGTACTATAAGGTCAATCGAATTCCTCAAGCCTTGAATGCATACACTGATGCCTTGGCCCACCTTGCTATGACCAAGGATGCTAACTTCCTGGGAGCAATCCCAGTAAAACTTATCTCATCCCCGAGCATAGAGCAGAAGGATGTAGTCATGACAATTACCAAGACACTGGGCTCTTAGATGAATCCGATCCTGGACTATTTGTAAAAGGGGAAGCTGCCAGATGATAAGCTCGAGGCCTGAAGATTACGAATTTGGACAGCCCGATATTGCATCTACAATGACATGTTGTACAAGAGAGGGTTCTCCACCCCACTTTTAAGATGTATAGATGGCTCAAATTATGATACTATCCTCGAAGAAATTCACATCGGCCGTTGTGGAAATCATGTTGGAGGGATGTCTCTAGCTCAAAAGGCTCTCTAATAAGGATTCTATTGGTTGACAATGAAGCAAGATGTAATCAAACTTATCAGGAGGTGTGATAAGTGTCAGTAATTAGTGATAATCCTACTAGCCCCACTGGCCTACTTGCGGCAAATGGTCAGTCCATGGCCCTTCACGTTCTAGGGAATGGACCTTATAAGACCATTACCTATAGCTTGCGAAAACTGCAAACATGTAATAGTAGCTATGAATTATTTCACTAAATAGGTAGAAGCAAAAGAGCTTGCAAAGATTTCATTTGCAAAAATCATAAGATTTGTTTGGAATACTATCATCTACAGATTTAGAGTCCCCCAATAGATTATAACTGACAACAGGACTTAATTCAATAGTGAGCAGTTCCTCAAGTTCAGTAGTAATCTCGGGATTACAAAGAGCTTCTTGACCATGGACTATTCACAAGCCAACGGGCAAGTCAAGGCTATCAACAAGATAATAAAGCATATCCTAAAGACGAAGATGAAGGCTAGAAAGGGAGCCTGGGCGGATAAGTTACCAAAGGTACTTGGGCTTACAAAATTACAACCTATAGTACCACCAGAGAAACTCCCTTTGTGATGGTGTATGGCACCAAAGCAATAATCCCAGCAAAACTAGAGGCAACGTCATAGCGAAGGATCACCTTTGATTCAAAAGATAACAATCAGCTGCCTACTACGAGTCTAGATCTCGTGGAGGAAATGAGGGAAAGAGCCCACCTAAGAGTCATGACCTACCAATAGCGGGTTGCGAAGTACTATAATCAAACGGTTCAACCCTATAATTATAAACCTGGCAATCTCGTTTTACACTTAGTACTTCTTAGCATGTGCAAAGCCAACGAAGGACCCCTATGGCCAAACTGGGAAGGCCCATACCTTATCAAGAGGGTCATCGATCATGAAGCCTATCATCTGGCCGACATAGATGGAATAAAATTTCCTCAAGCCTGGAATGCCATGCACCTCCAACCTTATTACTGGTAGGGATCCAAACCTTGTAAATTACTTAAAGCTATGTGAAAATGCGTAGATGTTCTTTTGGAATTTCTATGTACATATCAGATTATTTCCGAATAAATTTCCAATAAAGTTTTATGAAAAATGCTAGCTGGATCAGAGTCCATTAGAGTTGTTATTTCCAAAAAGAAAGTTTTTAAAGTGGTTGAGTATGGGACTGTGAAAAAGTAAATTGAAATATTGGGAAAATCTATACAATAAAGCAGGTACATAAATACGAAAAGCAAAAAATTTTGGCAAGTTACATAAATACTAAAATCTTAACGATCGAGGTCCACCCAATCAGGATCGAAGGATAATATTAAAATCCTGACCTTTGCTGACAATCGAGGTCCACCCGATCAAGATCAATGGATAATACTAAGATAACAAAAGGTCATGACCAACCAAAAGACCATAGGAGAAAGGCTTAATCACACTAAATCGCATTTGCTAACAAAATTACAACTCTCAGTCCATGAAGCAAACTGAGAGTTGGAGGGCTTATGTTATAGGTGTTTTCCAGGCAAAACAAAACAAGCTCACTAGAGGCCCAATAAGATGCAAAGCCCAATCACAAAAAGCCTAGATCGGGGTCGCTTAGTGAGAGTTGCAGCCCACCAAGTATGAGCAAAGGATGAGAGCATAGCGAGATCTACTGAGGAAGACTCTGGCTCATTGATAGAAGCAAGCACCAAGGACATCCTCTGAGAAACCCACTAAATGAACCTAGTGAGGTTAATCGTTGCAGCCTTGGATCACTAAGACAGTGAGCCGAGAATATGTACAAAAGGTCCAGTCAGCAGTTAGAGACACATGTCCCTCAACTGACAGATCATCATCCAGAACCGATGCATCGGCCCCCCAGATATCCAACAATGATTCACCTAACATTTATTATTTGATGCCGAGCATTTAATGACTGGAGTGTCATATGTAATCATTCTACTGTCTATAAAATTACACTTATAATCCTCCCTGTGTCTATAAATAGCCATGTAAAACCGCCGCATGAGACAGAGAAGGAATTGCATGCAAACTCTCTGCTAGAATAAAGAGGAAAACCCCAGTGAGAGAACATTGTTGAAGTCCTATAAAACCATACAGAACCGCTGTTCTTAAACTGAAAACATAGTTCAATGTGGATGTAGGGGCCTAAACAGGCTTTAGTTGAATCATGATAAAACTCTGTGTCCATTAATTCTCCTCCTTCCTCTCTTTTGTTATTTTCCATGGTCTATACTTGCATTTTTTAGCTTGCAGTTTGGGGTTTCAAGAATTGACCCTATTGACTAAAATATTGGATCCTTAGAACCAAATTTCACTGTCAACAACATATTAATACTAAAACAAACATAATGTAATATATATATATATATATAGAGAGAGAGAGAGAGAGAGAGAGAGAGAGAGAGAGAAAGAAAGAAAGAAACTCATAAGGAATATTGTAGTTTAAAAAGAAAACATAAATTTCTGTGAGATATTTAGACTTATAATGACCAATGTTCTTTCACGTCTAATTAGTAACATGCATATACATTGTGTTTATCAAATAAAATATCCCTGCCCTTTTGAAGCTTTCAATTTGTTTTGTATCACAAAACTTAGCATAAGCTTTACTCATTGTTAAATGCTAAAAGGGAGAAATATTATCTATTCTTGAAGATTATGTGCACTGTTGCATGAACTAGGAGATACAATTTCATTATTGGTCTTTCTCTTGATCGTTTCACACTTCATGTGGTTAGACTTGTTCTTATAATTATATGATTAATTATATAACAATTATGATGAGACTGTTATGAACCATTTTCAAGGATGTCCATATAAAACTTCAAATCTCTTCACAATTCTTTATGTGTACAATTCATTTCTCCCCTTAAGTTCATCTTGCTAGGATTTTGATCCCAATTTTATTTTTGTAGAATAGGATAATTAACTATTTTTATCTTCATCTTATTCAGGATTGAATTTTGATTAGACAATAACTCTAATTAAGTTGATATATCTTATTATTTAATATTGTGACCAAGTTAGACTTATCCTTTAGTAAGGATTTTGGATTATAAATACTTGTGTTATGCAAAGTTTGTAGAAGGGGGTGAGAAAGTTTTTTTTTTGTAATCCCTTATAAGGGTTATTTGAGATCCCACAATTAGCTCTTACTTTTTTTATGAAATTATTTTCCTTGAGAGTAAAAAATATATACACCATTAGTGAGAAGATGTACCAACGGTTAGAGGAGATTGGGTGTATTTAAGATGTAGGTTTGAAAATTATTATACCATTTGTATTCTCTTTTGTTCCTTTAATGGATTTATTTTTTGTCTTCACTTATGAAGTAGGCTAAAAGTTGAACCATATTACATATCTAAATCTTATGGTTTTTTACTTCTTTAATCTTGAATTTTGCCAACGCTTACACTTTTGCTTCATCTAAATTTCCCACAAGTGATATTAGAGCTCGATTTTGTTAGGTGTGGGTTCTTATTCAGGTCCTACCTAAATTTGATGATCTTGGTTGAATTTAGTATTGTTCTTAATTTAATTAAAGAAGTATTAGCACATATTTGTTTTAGAGTTTTATATCAAATCTAGATTTTGTTTAAGTAATAACTTTGTTTGTACACATCTTGTGATTTTGTTCAAAGCTCTTTGTGGAGAGGATGAAACAAATTTAATGCACATGCAGAGTGCTAGTGCTCCATTGGAGATGGATTTTTGAAGACATTCCTTGTCCACGGAGAAAATGACTCAAATTTGATAGAACTACTTGATTTAGAGTTTGAAAACTTTTCAGATAATGGAATTTGTGTCTGGTAGAGATTGTTGAGATTTTGACCCAAATTCTATTTCTCCAAAATAGGATAATTACATATTTTTGTCTTCATCTTATTCTAGGTTGAATTTTGATCACATAAGGACTCTAATCAAGTTGATATATCCTATTATTTAATATTACAATCAAGTTAGACTTATCATTTGGTAAGGATTTTGGATTATAAATAATTGTGTTATACAAGATTTGTGAAAGGGGCAAAAGAGGTTGTTTTTGTAATTCCCTATGGGGGTTACTTAAATCCTACAATTAGTTCTTACTTTTTTTATGAAATTATTTGTATTGAGAGTAAAAGTATATACACCATTAGTGAGAAAATGTATTGCTGGTTAGAGGAGATTGTAAGATATTTTGGGTATATTTGATATGTGGGTTTCAAGATTATTATACCAATTATATTCTCTCTTATTTCTATAGTGAATTTATTTTTTGTCTTCGTCTGTGGAGTAGGTTAAAAGCTGAATCACGTAAAATATTAAATATTTGTGTTTTTTGGTTTTATACTTCTTTGGTCTTGAATTTTGTCACAATGCTTCCACATTTGCATTCAAATTTCTCAACAAGTGGTATCAAAGTCTAGTTTTGTAGGGTTTGGGTTCTTGTTCTGATTTTGCCTCCCAACACATCTCCCCATATATACGTAAGTTCATCCCCTTAAGGTTATTGTGCATATGAACATAAGCCTATAAATAGAAATTATGAAATTGATGTTAGACATTAGAATGCAATAAGAGAAATCCTCTTACTCTATCAATTCATTCATATCTCTTTTACTCTTTTAGTTACACATTTCATAATATGCTACCAGTACGAGTCTTTACTATTTGGGTATTTGATTTTTGGTGAGAAGAAAACTTTGAAGAAGGACTTGCTCAAGTTAGAGTCTCGATTCATAGTGTAGCAACACTAGCTAAAAGCAACCTCTCTTTGGTCTCCACGCACAATGTCAATGACAATGGTTATATTCCCGCTAGCTTCTATTATAACCCTAGTTTACTTTACCAGTAAGTCCTTCAAAATGTTTCAAGATAAAAATGAATAATTTAGAATTAAAGCTTAAAAATTTATTCACTGCTTTGCTATAAGTCATCACCTAGATAACAATTTTTGCCATAATGGTTACTTTTTCGCATATCATTTATCATCATCATCATTATTATTATTATTATTATTATTATTATTATTATTATTATTATTATTATTGTTGTTGTTGTTGTTGTTGTTGTTGTTGTTGTTG
>JANHAO010024419.1:0-11630 GCA_026873985.1 Saraca asoca
AGCATATTCATATCCATTTATCATATGGAATAATATAGAATTTCCAATCTCAACAATATCGTACGAAATGAAAATGTATAATTTCAATCATGGCAATTCATTTCATAAACAGGAATAACATGTTAATATACTTGAAGACCTTTTTTTTTTCTAAACCAGCACACCACTCAGCAACAATCAAATTTAGCATCAAATTGTTGAAATCACCTACTTGAGTTTTTCAGCTAAAACCCCAAATTTTTCATTGCTGGTGAGTTCAATCCTCAGCAGAAAACGTCATAGAAGCCAAATAACATAAAACAATCACATAAATCATAAATTTCTTTAACAATCTCACTTAAGGGTTGCAGCTGAAAATCTTGAGATCTAGCTATGGAGTTGCTATAAAATAAATATGGGGATCTAGAAATGCTCACCGGGGTCCTAAGCACCGAAGTAAGCTCACCGCCGGCAAAAGTCTCACCGACGAGCTGGAAAGAGGAACGGCCGAACAGAGGATGAAAGACATCGTTGCCGTTGAGTTGCCACTGGAAAGAGCAATTATGGAGAGGAAGGTGACCAGCCAGCGCCGGGCAAAGCAAATCGACAGTGGGTCAATGGAGAAATGATCGGAGAAGAAGGAGAAGAAACACGGCCAGAGAGAGAGAAGAAACTCGATGGTGGCTACGTGAAAATGAAAAAATTTTAGCTAGGAAAGTGTTTTGAATGAAAATATTCCAACGAAAATTTTCGTTGGAATTTTTTTTAAAAGTTTTCCAATGGAAATTCTAACCGAAATTTCCGTTGGAATATCCCCTTTTTTGAAAAAAATTTTAAAAATGGATATTCCAACGAAAAGTCCAATAGAATATTCTAACAGGACTTCTGTCTGTTGGAATATTCCAATGGATTTCAATCTGTTGGAATATTCCAACAGATTTTAATCTATTGGAATATTCAAATGGATTAAAGTCAATTGGAATATTCCATTAAAAAATCCTATTTTTCTTGTAGCGGAATCTTGATATATATCCTATAACAAAAAGGGCACTCAACTGAACAAAATAAAATCATAGTTATGTAACCATAAAGCAGGTTAGATCAACTAGCCCAGCTATGGCAACTTTCAAACATAAAATACCTTTAGAAATATCTCGTTCCCCTTAAACTTACATATGACTAAAAGGACACTTTCATAACTTCAACATCATCTTGAAAACCATCTAAAACATACTCAATTTCTCCCAGATAGCAGCAACTTGAAAACCCCTCTAATTACTACCTTAACCCTCTTGTTCTTCTTTGATGGTAAGTTTTCCAAGCAAAGAGAAAATTTGACAAAAGAACTCTAATGTAACATTAAACATATTCCTAATGCTAAATCAATCCCAAAACCTCTATCTATTTCTTTAAAATATCTCTAATCATTATATTTTATTTCTAACTAAAATTGCTACGATTTATAGTTTACATATTTTCTTTAAGAAAACATGCTTGTATGTTGAAATTTATTCCAATTTTGCTGGCTTGCTAACAAATTTCTAAATTGTTATTCAATAACAACAACAATTTCAATCATATAATAGTTAGGGCTTACAATTTTCTCCCTTAATTCTCAATCCTAAAGAATCTAGAAAAAAATTTAAAGTAGTTGAATTTTAGTTAGGACAAGAGCTAACCTCACCTTGAAGATAGAGGAAGCAACTTGGCTAGACCAATAGCCAACTGAGTAAAGGTGAAACAGGATAGTAGTAGAGGCTTTACTTCTTTGTTATTCGATACCAGCAAGCAAGATGAGACCAACGGCTCAAATATGGTCGAAAGGATTAAATAGAAAGGAAAAGAAAACACTTAGATATCCCTGGCTTCACATATCATTAAAAAAATATTAAATTCACTTAAGATATCAACATGTAACATACTTGCCAAGGTAGACGCATTCAATAAACCATAATCATAGTAAAATATAATTAATTAAGAAATAAGAGTCCTATGGTAGTCTAAGGTTTACGACCAAATCTAATCATTTATAACGAATTATTAATTACTTTAATCCAAAAAAATACATACAAATTTGTGACCTCCCAAACTACCACCTGCCACCCACCATTAACACCATCACCATCAACTCCATATTGGTTTTGAGAAATTTCTAAAAGAAAATTTTTATACTTTTGATTGAAAATTTTTCTTTGGAAAAATTATGCACTTTAGAAATATCATTTATAACAAATTACCAATATAAATTATGAATTATTGCTAATACTGAATCAATTTTTTGGTGGGTGATATGTTACATTAGGATATAGGCCTCTGAGATTCCCATTGGCTCAAAAATTTTATCATTTAATATCAAATAAGATATTACAAGAGAAAAACATTAACACCATACAAAAAATAAGTCAACCTTTGTTTTTCTGCTACTCTCCACCATTAACACCATCCAACGTCATACCTAAATCAACCTAGCACAATTTCAATTCTTTTAATATCTTGAATTAAGTAATGCATATGTGCTTGAAGTTCAAATCTTTTTACATTTTAATATTCACTCTCCAAATTTTAAACAAAAAAGGCTTAAAGTTCAAATCTTTTTGCCTTTCAAAAAATTTCGATCCCTATTATACCTTGATTTTTAGAGAAGTACAAACCTTAAACTACCATATGACTCTTATTTCTTAATTAATTATATTTTACTATAATTATGTTTTATTGAATGTATTTGCCTTGATAAGTATTACATGTTGATATCTTAAGTAAATTTAATATTTTTTTTAGTGAGATGTGAAGCCAAAGATATCTAAGTGTTTTCTTTTCCTTTCCTTTTATTCCTTTTGTTTTCTCATCACTAATATTTATCTTAGTTGACAAATATTTACATAATGTACTTGCACAATTTCAATAGAAATATCAATTTTTACTTGGTAGCCATCATGTGTAATGATAGTAGCTAAAGATAAAGACAATAAAAGCAAATAAAGGGAATAAAATGTGAAGGTTTAAAGTTCAAATCTTAGAGATGGGTTAATCATTTGAACTTCATCATTGAAAAATCAATTTATTTGTATTATTTTTTCCCTAAGGTTTGGAAAGTCATAAAACAAATGTTTTGACACAAGCCTTGGAAAGTAGGCACTAATCTAGCCTAATTCAGGACCCTTCATCAACATTAACTTCAATATAAAATATATGCCAACATTGATAAAAAAAATATTGATCTATTCCAAATTTTAACAAAAATGTGAAGGTGTAAGATTGTTTATATACGTATGGTGAATCTGCTAAAGCTTCTTTTAAGACGACATCAGTGAAATGCAAAAAGATTTGATATTTTAAGATTTTTGACTCAAAATCTTAACAAATGAAGAATTGATAGGATATGTTTTGTTGAGAAAAATTGTAGGAGTATCTATTCCAGAACCTTTTATTCTAGAATACGATCTTTACAGAGAAGAGAATCTTTAGGAACTCTGGTACAAATAGTAATCAGATCATTTTTAGTTTATTGGATAATTCAAAAAATCTTTACTTTTTTACAAGACTAAAAAGAAAGAAAACTAATGCAATACATGTTGAATGTAAAGTTAGTATTAGTGTATG
This sequence comes from Saraca asoca, assembly GCA_026873985.1. NCBI lineage: Eukaryota > Viridiplantae > Streptophyta > Magnoliopsida > Fabales > Fabaceae > Saraca > Saraca asoca. The sequence goes on from JANHAO010024419.1 coordinate 3,580, forward strand.
GTAAGGAGATGATGGTAAAAACTCTATTATGAATTCCATCGATTCTCATATTTATATTGGTTCCAAGAAAAGACTTCAATTTGAAAAGAGTGGAATCTACCACGATAGTGAATAAATTATGCATGAATACTCTCATAATGCTTCTTTGCCATCTCCTAATATTCCAAATTCAATGGTAAGAGATTGTGACCTAACTAAAGAGCCCTTAATTAAAGCTATGTCAAAACAATCTTTTCAATGCATAATCCATTCACCAAAATTTGTTTTAAACATAAAGTTCTTGCCATAAATCCATGAAAATCTTTGAATTATCACAAAATAGTCTTTTCAGATCACATTATTAAAATAACAATTTTTTATCAATTTTAAAGAAAAAGTCTTTTAATATATAAGTGCTAAGTGTGTAAAAAGATTTTCATATTAGGATAGTATTAAAACAAATAATTTTAATATTTTATGTTGTTAGCCTAGCCAGCTAGACTATCTTTTGTTTTGATGATGAAAACAATTTTGATCATACCATGTTATGATTATGTACTGCAACATTTGTTGAATGATTGCAGGTATCAAAGTTTATCAAGATTCTACAAAAGATCTACATTAGATTTAGGATTTTATTTTGATTTTTATAGAATTTTTTGTAAGTAAATTTTTCACAATTTAACTCTAATTATTTTTTTAAAATGTTTTTCAAAATGAGGTAGAAATATGATTATGGAATGAGATTATTTTAAGAAGTTTTCAAATCACATTTCATTTGTTCTTCATTTTATAAAAATCATTTTTTACTCTACGAATCGATTCACGAATCGATTTAGACAAGAACACATGAAACAGTGCTTAAAAGCTAAACATACCAAAGGTTTAGAAAAACTTGTGAATCGATTCACAAATTGATTCAATTGACTGAAATCACTTATGAATCAATTCAGTCAAGTTGTAACCTATCTGAAATCACTTATGAATCGATTCATGAATTGATTCATTAACAAAAAATTAGTTATTTTCTTACAATCGATTATAACAAACTCTATAAATACCTTCCCTATTTCATTTTTACATATACTGATCAATAACTAACATAGAGGTGTGTGAAAAACTATTCTCTCATTTCTTTGACCTTTACATTTTTTATTTGGAGTGATCAAAAAATCTTGAAGCTATCTTGTTGAAGATTCATGTAGATTAGTTGAGATCAACATCTCAATTCTCTAGTTTTGTATTCTTACATTTTTCTCTAATATTTTCTCTTAGATTTCTGGTGTTAGAAATCTAGTTTCTAGGTTTGGAAAAGCCCAATTTAAGTCTTCTAGGTTGGCAAGATTCCTGTTTAAATCTTGTGTGTATTTAGGTTTGCAAGAAGAGCCTATAAAATCTTATAGGTTAGCAAGAAGCCTAAAAAGTCTTGTGTAATAAATTGGCTAATTAGAAGCCCAATTAAATCATAAGTGATAGTTAGTTGAAGAGGTGATTCGATTGAAAATCACCAGTGGAGTAGACTTCATCCGTGATTTCAAATGAAGTTGAACCACTTAAAAATTGTTGTCTCTTGATCTTTATTTTTACTGCACTTGTTTTTTTCTAGTTTTTGCAATTCTAGTTTTTGCAATATTCATTACTACATTATTATTCCTACTGCATGCTATTTCAATTCTATTTTCAATTCATCTTAATCCAAAAAAAAAAATTCTGCTGCAACAAATATTTTTGTCATCTTTTATTTGATTTGTCAAAGAAACAAATTAAGCTGTGAAACACATTAAAAGAATCCATTATAGATCCAATGATCTAAAGGGCAAGATCCAATTTTGAAATTTTTAAACTTTGATTATGGGACCTAACATATATGAATTGTTAGCCTTAATTAAGGGGAATGCAATCAATCTATTGGCCAAAACAAACAACATAGATTTATGGCACAAAATATTTTAAGAGTAGTTATAAAACTTAATGGACTTAGGCTATAATGCAAAAAGATTTGATCTTAAAACCATTTTAGCACAAAATATAAAGAAAAAATGTACAAAAATATAAAAAGATTTTATTGTTAAAAGTTTTTAGTACAAAGTTTTAACAAAAAATGGATTGTACTGACAAATGATTTGAACTTTAATCCTTTTTGGCACAAAATATTCATGAAAAAAGCATTAAAATACAAAAACATTTTATAAAACATAAGTTATCTTAGTTTAGTAAAATATGAGTCATAAAGGCCATTTGACTTAATTAAGCATACACAATCATATTTTGGTTCCCCTACACATGGTCTATCTATTAATTAATTACTAGCCTCATGCTCATTCTAGGATTCTGATCACTTCTAATTAGCAGAAGGGCATGTGATGTAGGGACAAACCAAAATTTTGTGGAGGTATGGCCCTTTTTGATAATGAGCCTACTAAATGATGTTTCCATGATTTCTTTTAAACACTGTTTTCATTAAATTCTGCCAAATTGATAGGGTTTAACACCCAACTCCAACTGCATTCCCTAGGGAAGAAAAGATTGTTAGAATTTCTTTAAAGGGGGAACTACATTTTGTTGTTGTTCATCCATATCTCGCCATCTCTTGGTCTTGTTACTCAATCTCAAATCTGAGCTCTGCTTCAATTTATTCATGGAATTGCTATATTCCCAGGCATACATTGGCCAAACACCACACTCTTCTATTACTGTCTGACATTGAATATTGATTACCATTCCTATAACTAACAAAGAATTCAAATGAAAGCTTTGGATTATAAGTGATGCCTACGATAAAGTATTGTTTGAGATAGTAATGAAATGATGGTTTGTACATGGCTAACAACTGCTAACATTGGGTCTTTTAAGCTTCTTAAATTCCTTAATTTAACCAGGCCAGCTCTTAATGTAAGAAGATGGGAGTCTAGCTAACCCTTTCGGTCTAGTCCCACCATCACAAACAATTATAGGGTTGATGTAGCAGTTGATGGTGGAGCTAAGCAGAAGGAGGTAGGGGCTTGAAACAGCTCTGTAATTAGTGGACAATGTAACTGTAGTTTCCTGAAATTGCATCACAAGCACTGGCCATGCCTAATCGCCAGCTCTAGATTTGTTTGTCACCTCTTCGCATGATCAAATGACTCGAACCATCTGCCAACGTAGCACCAGTAGAAAGGTGCAAAAAGGAGGCCAAATCAACTCCAGCAATGGCAAGATGAAAGAGGGTTCATGTTGACATGCAAATCTAGTCAACTAAAGTCCAAAGCCCAAATTGCAAATTGAGAATGCAAAATAGCAAGAAAAAGAGAAGGAGAGAGGAAGAACAAGAAGACACTAGAAATTTTTTAACGTGGTTCCACCTAAATCAATGCCTACATCCACGACTATTCATTTCTTTGTATATTTTGGCCAAGTAACAATATATGTTAGTTGTCTTTCTACTATACAATGATTTTAACCCCTATTTATAGTGACTGAGGTGTTACAATTTGAATACAATGAATCATGGATTGATTATACTTCCATAATGAACAATATTTAATTTGGAAATGGATTTCCATGATTAATTTCCAATTATCATCCTTAATGACCTGATGGCCAGGAAAGCATGCTTCAAGCTATAGCCTAAACCTCATCCTCAAATGACTTAAAGATACACATAAGGTTGCTTTGACCCTTGTTGACTAGTGATGTAAGTTCACATTTGGTGATCTGATGACTTACTCCGGCAACCTCAATCCTAGATGAGTCTGGCCCTTATCAACTAGGCTTGTCCACTGAGCTTTTACCAGCCTATTTGTATAGCTCCAAAAGTACCTACAACATTAGTCCCCAACTTTCAGTGCGATCTATGGACTAAGAGCTATAGTTTGCTGGTAAAAGTTAGGGATCGTGATCTGTTATGTCGTCATTTAGACTTTTGTCCTATCACTCTATCTGTGCCATCATTATCATTATTTAATGCATTCTTGCATAATCAACAAAGTAGTGATGGCTAAGCCTTGTTATCTACTAAACTGTTAGATCAAGGGTAGTTGATCAGTCTCTGGATCTAATGGTGAGGCTATGCGAGCTATATAAGGTGAGAAAAAAATCTTTTTTCCCTTTTTTTGTCATTTTTGATACCCAAAACTCTACTTCTTACTTTTCTCTCAAACTCACAAACACTCGCCACCATTTTACGCTTTTTTACTTTGCCAAATTTGCAATAGAATACTTTGGATTCGAGTTGCTAGAAACCAGTCTTGCACATCATTCCCTTCTCAAAACTCCTCTTGTCTTATTAATACAGTAAGTTCTTTTAGCACACCCTTGACTCTAAGCTTTTGTTTTTCACGAATGCCTTGCTCTATGAGTTTTTAATGTCTTGATGCTTGGAAAGTTTGGTGGTGTGTGCTTGTTAGTTGCTAAGAAATTTTGCATGTTGGTTGATTATGTTGAATGTTTATTTGCACACCTTTTGTTGTTTGTGGAAGCTGGCATACAATCTGCTTGACAAAATGCTTGTAGGTTTTAGGGTTGTAGATTATTAAATTTAGCTTTCTACCTATCCTCTAGGTTTTAGCGACCTGATGGGCTCATTGGTTGAGTCCCCCATGTTTTTAATGGTCTAAGTCTTAGGTGTGGTGATATAAGGCATGTATGACCTATTGCATGAAAATTCCCTATTAGCATATAGAAGCCTTAGCTTTTAGGTATGGTCTACTTGTAGTGACTTAACTATTCCCTCTTCTGTGTAGATGTCTGTAGTTCATAAGCACCGTGGTCACCAAGCAGGGAGTGCTGACATTCAATCAGAGTGAGGAGTAAGTACATGTAACCAAAGAAGCGGCCTCTAAGAGTGGTAAGGTCACTGAGGAGTTCATGGCTTATTTTGACCCTACTGAGGGTCAATAGGCCGCTGGGAGATAGAGGCAACCTACTCACTTACCATTTATTCACCATGCTTTGACTATTAAGCTTGACGAGCTTAGGGGAATAGCTCTGACATACTCTATCCCTAAGGGCTGCCACATTATAGCACCTTCACCTAATAACCATGCAGCTTATCCTCCTCTAGGGTTTGTCACCATTAGCACCCACCATCTTGATGTTGGGCTTAGGTTCCCAATTCACCCTTATATTATTAATTTGTTAAATAAATTAAAACTTTGCCCTTTCCAGCTCACACTCAACTCTTACTCCTAACTCACCTCCCTTGCTCTTCTTTATCTTGGGAATAACCTCCCACCTCCTTCTGCAAGGGTTCTCTGCTACCTTTACTGTATCAAGGGCATAAGTCAACGAGATTGGTTATACTACCTCACAACTTGCCAGACTGACCATAAGAAAATCTTACCCTAATGTGATGTAAAGGGCAAGTCCAATGTAGGGAACTATAAAACCTATTGGTTTTATATTTCTTGCCCATCTCTTCTTTATCTTCATAACTTTAGGTTCATCGTCACTCCTGGTATGCAAGCTGAAGATGTGCAAGCTTGCATGAGTACATATATTTATTTTATTTTTGATTTGACATTCTATTTCATTTTGCAGACGGGACTGGTAAGGACAAGCCGATATTAGGGGTAGAGGAAGTTGAAGTGCTTAACCAATTTGCTACTGTGGACAGCCTTAAGAATGACCTCAAATTTGATGAGGACCTCTTACGCTCTCACAAGCTCACTCTGACTTTAAATGTTGAGCTCCTTAATAGCACCAAAGACATCAAAGCCCACAAAATTAAGGTGGTTGGCCTAGCAAACTTTCAAGAGTATGCAGATATGGTAAGGCTCAACCTTTTTATGCCACCAGCCCCTTTTTCTACTTAGTTTGTTGACCCTGCTGCTACCATAACCATATCAGCTCCTGTTATTGCTATAGTCTTTACTGCTACAAGTCAATCTTCTTCCTCAGCAGTAGCAATAGGGACCTTGCAGGCACTGGTTCCCACTTCACAACCTAAGGTGGTCAGGGTCCCAGACGAGCCGATGAAAGCTCCTACTCGTGTGGCTTAACTACTCCTAGTGATGGGACAAAGGTAAAATTCCCATCCAAGCCCTTTACCAAGAAGCAAAAGGTGGATAAGGGGAAAGAAGTGGTGGCTGCAACCAAATAAGTGGCACCTGAGGTCATGCTCCAAAAATGATCTAACGACCCTGGCCCTAAAGTAGGGGATTATTACGACTTCCTCTAAAAGAATGTGGACCTGATCCTGGGTACCCACACTAGGCCATTAGAGTCAAAGAAGATGTTTGGTGAGGGCTTGATAGGCTATATAGCTTGTCACAGTATGCTGATAAGTTCAGTTCTTTCACCTCAATTCTTCTGCTTCTTTGTGAGGTAACTTAACCATTTGGTTTCTCAGAGTGCACTGAGGGTGATAAAGCTAAAGGATGAGCTCTTATCTTGAAAGATGGATAAGAAAAAGCTCAAAAGTGACCTGGCCGCCATGACAACTAAGGCAAGAGAGGAGACCACTCAAGTCAGGCGGGTCATGAAAGTGGACAAAGATGTGATGTCTAAAACCACTGTCGGCTTCTTATACACCTTGTGGAAAGAGCACCTAAAGATGGACTTCTCCTTTTTTGGCAAGGATGTTCACAAAGCTATTAAGGACTTTGAGGAAGCTATAAAGGTGGCTCCTCTAACTAAGAGTGTAAAGGCTGCAGATGGAGTTGCTCCTACTTAGGGTGCACAAGTTGCTGGTGGAGTCACTCCTGCTCAGAATGTAACTCAAAGAGAAAGTAGCACACCGATTGTGGAGACAGCTAAGGTGGCTGCTAATGACCAAATGATGGATGACCTACTTACCCCCTATGTTGACCTTTCAGCCCACCAAAGTACAACTTCTAAGGACAAGCCTTCCTCTTAGGTCTAACTACTGCAATCCAAACAAGTTATAATTTTGACTTTCATTTCTTCAATTTTCATATGTACATTCACCTCATTGAATGAGGTTTTTAATGAACTTCTTCTTTTATAATTTTCTTGCTTTATTCTTCTAAGTTTCAATAGTAGTAAACTTCAAATAAAGTAAAGAAATAATTAAATTATAACTTTGTTAATCATGATGATAACAAAAACCACCAAGTTAATGCCAAGTTGAATGCTCATCAGTTTGTAGATGATAACTCAAAGGTTAACATGAATGCGCCTCAGCTTGCAAATCATAGCTTAATAAATATTAGTCAAGTTGAATGCCCAATAATTTGCAAATGATAACACATAGGTTAACATAAATGGACCTCGGCTAGCAAACCATGACTTTATAAATATTAGTCAAGTTGAATGCTCAGTAAGCCATAAACTATAACTCTCAAGTCGACATGAATAGGCCCCAACTAGTAAACCATGACTTTGTTTGGGTTAAAACTAGGATGAATGCTCAGTAAGCCACAAATGACGACTCTCAGGTTGACTTGAATGGGCCCCCACTAGAAGACCATGACTCTTTTAACCCTAAGAATAGCTCGCTTCCTGTATAATACTTTGTTGAAAATTTATTCAAACATTAGTAAACATAAACATAAAAATTTAAGGAAAAACTTGGGTGCTTTTATTAATATCTAAACAATATTACAGTTTTAGAAGTGTAAGCTTGAATTTATTGAAAATATGGGTGTAGATGTTCATGATGAGTTGGGTAGAACCATGAGGGCCAAAATTTTCAAAAATTTTCTAGGTAAAAACTCACCCATGGTTAAACCCAACTCCCCAAGATCCCATTGTTAGAGGTTGCACAACAAACCTAGATTCACAACAAACCTAGATTAAATCTAAGAAGAAGGAAAGCAAAACTAACTTTAGTTGAGCTCCTTTTGCAACGAAAGCCTGTGGTCACCATAGCAACCCATGTGTGTTGACTCTACTGGAAAATCCATGCTAGAGAATATCCTCTATGGCCTCTTCAACTCTTCTCCTTGTGCTAGCAAGTATGGGAAGTTGGAAGACCAAAATAGGAGCCAAAATACCAGAACTTTTTCAGCGAACTCTTCTCCCTTTAGATTCAATATCCATGGCCAAAACTTGGAGAACTTTTCTCCAAACAAGCTGAAACTTTTCCAGCCAAAAGAGAAGAAGAAGTAGAAGAAGAAACACTAAAAACC
>JANHAO010024420.1:0-11628 GCA_026873985.1 Saraca asoca
GAAACAATTTAGAGTATTCTTATTTCTTTGGAAGAATTTCTTTTTACCTTATTGTATAATTGGTCAAATGTACAATGACAGATTTGATATTCAGAAATCAAATTTTAGGTAATAAAAGATGAGTTCCCAAATCCATTTGTATAGGTTTTGTGATGGATTCTATAATTGTAGTTGTTGACAAAGCTGACCAGAATTGCGGACCAGCCGCGGACCAAATGTAGACCAAATGCCGGTCAAAATACAGGCACAAAAGCGGACCAAATGCGGGCTAGTTTGTTTTATAAAAAAATTTAAAAAATACAAAATACGGACTGGTCCGCGAACCGGTCCGCTCCGCATGCGGTGCGGACCGGACCAGTCTTTCTTTGGTCCGCTTAAATGCGGCGCATCCGCACAGACCAAGCTCGCTCCACACAGACCAGCCCGTTTAGCATCCCTATTTGTACCTCATCGATTTCGGGGGCAGCAACAAATCGACAGTGAGTTTCGGGGGGCAAACCGATAGTATTTTCGGTGGCAGGAGTGCCTGTTGGCTGGGCGGCTGAAGTGTTTGAACTCTTGGTGACTCTTCCTCTAGCCATTGTAGCTGAGTGGAAAAGCAATTAAAAAGCAAATGGGCCCTCCTTCTAGCGTCAAGATGTTAACGGTAAAATTTGATTCTGCCAAATTCCAGTCAATCGAACTCAGTTCTTGAACCCCAAGTTGCTTTCTGATTGATGAAATGGAAAATGGAGAAGGTGGAGAGGAAGAACAGCAAGAACAAATGATCTTTTTAACGTGGTTCGGCTAAAATCGGACAGCACAGTCCCTACGTCCACGGTAATGTTATTGCTTTGAAGGAAGTTCTACAAAGTTTAAATATATGTTTTCCAGTCTATCTTATAGTAATCCTCCTCTATTTATTTATAAAGGATGGGAGGTCATAACTATAATTTTATAAGTTATAAATACATTATATCAAGCATTAAATGTACAAAACAATATAATCTCTTACAACTTGGCTTCTGCAGGTTGCTTTCTGCGGGTGGGTCCCGTCGAGCTACTCTTTGCAGACTATCCTTGTAAGTCGAATCTAAGAGGGTATTTGCCTGATCTTAACTGGTCTCCATTTAAGTGGCGTGTTTCATCTCGTGAGTCAAGATTCCTGACTCAAGATCACTGCTGTCCTTCGGACAGCGAGGATGAGCTCGTGAAGCGAGCTTGCGCAAAGCGAATTGTTGATTATTAGAGCCGAGACGGTGTGATCAACATCCTCGGCTATTTAACGAGTTCCTCTTATATGGACTTTGTCTTCGTTTTGAGCTTCATCAACCCATTTTTCTCGCATATCAAATTTCATTCATAACAATAATAATAATTTGATTTTTAAATATTTATTAATATTTAAATTTTTTATTTTCGTCACTCAATTTTCAAAAATTTATAATAAAAGAAAATTAACGTTAAATAAATAGTAACTTTTTAATAAAAAATTTAACTTGGTTTTTCACAATAGATATACAAAAATATAAAATATTTTTCATCCTGAATGGTCAGCAAGGTACTTATGGCTTTTAATTCTTTTTTTTTATATAACAAAAGGAGTGGCAAAATTTTTTTTTTTATGATTGGTGGCAAAATCAATGCTTTCACTTACATTTTTCTTGATATTTCTCACCTTTACACTTTCCACATCACATGGGATGGCAGCAGAGAATACTGTATAATATACTGCCTCTCGTCATCGACGTTATTCTTCCAACTTTTTGTTGTACCGCTGCAAATCTTCTTTGAACAAAAGCAAGAGAATCATTTCTGCTTTCTTTGCATCTTTTTTTATTATTTATTTAAGGCAAAGATTCAATTCAATTTGAAATTTTGAATGATTCAATTCAATATCAAACATTAGTTAAAAATTTCATTACTGCATGTTACTAATGTTTTACTATATTAGAAAAAAATTTGCTAAAGAAGAGTGTAGAAGATTATAAAAGGGATTAAAATTTAATATACTATTAATGTAAATCAATTTTAAATTATATTTATTCATGTTTTAACATATTATTAAAATTTTTTATTATTAATAAATTAGTTTTATTTTTTTAATCGTGTGGCATTTTCTTGTTAACAATAATGTACAATGAATGAAATTTATACTGACGAGAACTTATTCCCTATGACATTTATTTTATTTACAAAGGCACAAAAGTAGAAAAATAAAATAGAAATAGGATAATTTTACAAAAAAAAAATCAACTTTTAAAAGAATGAATATTTTCATCGTTAAATTTTTTTAATATCAAAATAAATTAATCAAATAAAAATATATATATTTCAATATAAAAATAGCCTTTTATCCCTAAAAATAATTACAATAAGAAGTGTGACTGAGATCTATAAAAGCAAGTCATGGACAGCGTTTTGCAACGTGCTCATACACATGCAAGTGCTTAACACAAATGCTTGGACTGACACCCATTAACCATATATATTTTGTGAATACAAGCATTAAATTTAGAGTTTTGTATCCATGCACACTTTTCTTGCAAATACATGATTTTGCCAGTTGTATTAAGAATTATAATTTTTGTATTTTTCATAATTTTTATACAATATTTTATAAATTTATTTGAACTTTTTATGTAAGAAATATATTAAAAAAATTATAACTCACTCAATTGGAATCGTAACAGAAAAAATTTTCAAAAAGAATTCTTTTAGAAACAAGTACATTTAAAAAAACAATTGCAGCAAGTGTGAATTTTCTTTGACTAAAACATGGTTTTGGTCCTTCACAAACATAACATTTTTTAATTTAGTAAATACTTAATTTTTATTCTCAATTTAATTATTAATAAATTTAAGTTTATTCAATCAAGTCTTTTCATTCATCAATATTACATCATATTAATTAAAATGATAATATGAAAATTTAAAGTCTAATATGATGCTTTTAAATATTTGCACAGAATTAAATATGATTTGCACAAGATTAAAAGGTGATACAAATTAAAACAAATATTGTATATTATATGATAAAAAAAATAAAAATAAAATAATTATCAAATATTTTTATTTTTAAATTAAAATCACGTGATTGACAAGCAAAACCATTCATATGACCTCAACAGTAGGAAAATTAACAAAATTGTCTTATCATTTTAAATTTTTTTTAATAAAAATTCATATATACTTCTCAAGAATAAAAAAAAATCTTTTATAAAGTTCTTGATAAAATGTATTTTAGTTATATAAAAAAAATTTCTTAGCTTCACCCATGATGATGGGTTTAGAGAATGAATCATGCCACATAAATATTCGATATCATCAATTTGAACTTTTCTCTCATTAATTTCGTTAATAAAATTAGACATAGTTTTATAAATAAATAAAAAGATTTGATTGAATGAACTTGAATGGTTAACGAGTGAATTGAGAATAAAAATTATAAAAAATAAATAAATTGAAAAAAAAAAGGTTGCATTTTCCAATGACGAAAATGATTTAGCCATTTTATTTTTTACTCACTTATAATCACAGATTATTTTGCTCACGCACTGAAGCAAAACCTTTAAATTTAGAAAAGGAACTGACACAAAGGATTGAGCATGAGAATTTCATTTGTAGTATTAATCTTTAGGATATATATTCCAAGTAATTGAATCGTCGTTTCCAAAGTTTTCTTTGAGTTGTCGTTTTGCAAAATAGAATCAATTTTTTCTATATATTTTTATCAAAGGATAAATATGCATATACGGGCATATGAAATGTTGAATTATGTCTAAATAATTTGAAATTCATTTAAAAAATAAAATTTTAATTTATTTAAAAAGATATAATACATATTTTTTAAACAATTTTATAGAGAGTTCAACCTTACAAAATAAAAATATAAATTTTAATATAAAAAATAATTCATCGCTAACAACATTCAACTCCTTAACAAATAAAATTTTATAAAATTACCCACTTGTATGGATATTTATTTATTTATTGTTTCATTTTCAATAGGTTTTGTAATTTTTTCCTTGGCGCGTTTGCGCGGTACTCCAATGTGAATAACAGAATCACTGCGTGGAATGGGACCCATAAACTACTCAACGGGGACTTGAAAGCGATGCCACGTGTCGTTACGAATTGTTTTGGTTGTAATCTGAGAAATGAATAAAAATTTAAAACATAGGAAGCATCAGCATCAGCATCAGCATCAGCAAAATCTACAATGTTGTTTGTTATGAAATTACAAAGACGACCTCTTGTTGCGTCAACCACGTTGTTTCCCTCCAATCCAGCACAATAGGAGGGAGGACCCGCTCTCATTGGAGAAGGATGTTGCTTGACCACCCAGGTTTCCGTTGGCAAAGTAATTTCTGACTCAACGTTTGGAGGAGAGAGAATCAGAAAGAGCGAAGGAAAAACTCTGTTTCACTTTTACGATTCCTCCTTTTCTTCATCCTTTTCCTCCAAACTCCAAGTTTCATTATTCTCTGTTATTTCTTCTATGGTTTGATTTCTGCGCAAGGTATGTGTGTTTCGATGCAATTTGATCAGAATTTTCAAAGTTTTCATTTTTTTTTCCTTTTTTTCATAAGGGTTATGTTAGAATGTGGTGTTCTAAAAGCATGTGTTGGGTATTCTGTGTATAATTTAATAGCAGCATTGGGATTTTGATCAATGTGGGTGCTGCAGGGCTTTTTGATTGAATGTTGTGGCATCTGCTGGGATATGATTCTGTAGTTTTGAACTCACAGATATGACCAATCCAAATGCAGAAGTTTCCGAGGTAAAAGCCCGGCAATTTTCTTCATTTTTTTTTCTCATCAAAATGTTTTATGGATAAATTACTTGGCCAAGGCATTTCTTATATTTTTCTAGTCCATGAGTTGTGATTAATTTTGAATTGAGGGGGAGGGGGGGTTATGGTGCCTCGGAATATGCAATTGTGATGTAGGTGTTGTTTAAATTATTGTTTTGCAGGGAGATGGTGGTGCTTCTCTTCTTCCTCGTCAGCCTGGTCTAGAAACCCTGCGTTCTATTAGCGGCAATAAGGTAATTGATGTTGTTTGATGGCAGGAGAAAATTTGCCAGATACTGTAAGAAAATCTTGATTATTGTTTGAGTGTCCTAATTGGGCATTTTAAAACATGCAAAGTGGAAAGTTTTTTCATCTCGTCACTGTTAATTATCTAGTTGCTCATCTTTAAGTGGCGTGAAAATGAATATTGTTTATAATTTAATATTTTGTTTTCGTGGATTTCACTACTTGTTCTTGTACTCTCTGTCACATGTCAGTTCAAATCCCAGAATTTTCATGTTTTGCAGGTTTTCAAGAGTGGGCCACTTTTCTTATCTTCAAAAGGTGTGTTTCACTCAACTAGTTTGTGTTTGTATGAACCTTTAATGTTGTTTTACCAATTGCATTTCCATCAAATACAACACTAAAATTCGAAGGTAGAATCCTAATCTTCACAGAATGGATATGTACTTCTTAATGTAGGAATTGGATGGACATCTTGGAAAAAAAGGTGGTTTATTTTAACACAGACTTCACTGGTTTTCTTCAGAAGTGATCCGGTAAGTAAATGTGTTCCAGCATCTGATTTATCCATTTTCATGTCTTTGGTTCTTGTTCAACAGTGTTTCCTTGTATCATGTATGCATTTGAAATCTTGCTCATTCTATACAAACTCCCCCTACAAGATTTATGACTTGTTCAGTTCTTGGCAATGGATCAGCCATATATAATGTCATAATAAGTTTTTACAGTTAGAAATGCCAGAATAAAAGTGACACCTGGACAAGGCATACACGCATGCATGTCTAACGTGTGTAATTGGTTTATATCGGGAGTTAAAATTTTCTTGTCAAAGGATTACTCATGGATGCTTTTCTGTGTTGTGGTTCCTTTCCTCTTCCTTTAGAGTGCAGTTCCTCAAAAAGGAAATGAAGTAAATATAACACTTGGAGGCATTGACCTCAACGATACAGGCAGGTTGGCTTATCTTTCAAAAACTAGACATTATTTGGTTCTGGTTGTCTTCTTACAGTTTTAATAATGGATTTTATGAAGTTTATTGACCTCCTCCAACTTTGTCAAATCTTCTAGTGTTGTTGTCAAAGCAGAAAAGAAACTCTTGACTGTGGCTTTTAGTGATGGTCGCGATGGACGAGCTTTCACACTTAAGGTGCTTCATTTATCTTATTTTTGTGCCTTTCCTTTGGGAAATTCCATTTCCTAATGGATCGTTGGGTTTCTTTTCTGTTGCATGATATTTCATAGCAAGCTTCATTCATAGAATGCTCTGAAAAGGGTTGCTTCGTGTTTTATTATGTTCACTGTCGGTTTGTCTTTACATTCATGAACTCTATTAGGATTGTTAAATTCATTGAGGGGCCAATTTCTGAGATAATAGGATTAGTAATAAGATAAGGCATAGAGTAATCATGTGGAACTCTGCAATATGACGTATGCTCCTTTACCAAATAACCCCATATGGTTCTTCAAATACTTGTCAGTAGTTTATCGAAGCATGTACACTCTAAAACGTTGAAAATCACGAATTTGCAAACAGCAAATAAGGTGGTCTAACCTTCTGTTATCACTTTCTGTTGGTGCTAACCTATAACCTCATTTGTCATTACTGCAGGCCGAAACTACTGAGGATTTGTTTGAGTGGAAGACTGCACTTGAGAATGCTTTGGCACAAGCACCACATGTGACTGGGCAAAATGGTATTGTCAGGAACGATCAGATTGACGATATACATTCAGACCAGTGTATGCTCTTGCTATGCTTTTTTCTTTACACGTTATTTGACTTTACATTTACAATTCACTTCTCCTTGTGTGCACATCATTACTTTTGAGCATGGTGCACTCACAAGGAGAATGAGCATGTGGGCATTCAGTTGTCATCGTGCAAATCATTGTTGGAACCAACGCTTTGATTGGAAGAAGGTTTAGCTTTCTTCTTTTGGTTCTGATATTAATATGTTTGGAACTTACACATCCTTTTACATAAGGGTACTTGACTGTGGTAATGACTTTATAACATTAGTTTTCATTTGAAATTTGTAGGCAGTTGATTGTCTCTTCTGCACGCTTGTGTGTGTGTGTGTTTTCCTGTATGTTATGATTTTGTTTGCAACATGTTGAAATTTAGTTTTTCATAGCCTCATTGACCTTTATACTGTTTGCCTAGTATCTTGGTTGTGGAATTTATGTTTCTGTTTAATGGTGTGAAAATATATAGCTTCCTTGCCTTCCTTCTGCATTTACTTTCTGCACTGCTTCTATAGTGAAGGACAGGGAGCCAATGAAATCTACTGTCATTGGGCGGCCAATTTTACTAGCTCTGGAGGATGTTGATGGAACTCCATCGTTTTTGGAGAAAGCACTTAAGTTCATAGAGGAGCATGGTGGGATTCTGTATTCTTTATTATTGCTTTTTTGTTATTGCATTTCAGATACATGAATACATTTTTTTCTGCTTCACAAATATGAAAAACCATAACATTTATTGGATTTTGATGTGAATATGGCCATTCATGCATTGTTTGCACATGACATAAATTGTTTATGTTCTTTATATAAATGTAATCAATTTTACATAACAGGAGTCAAAGTAGAAGGGATTTTGCGACAGGCAGCTGATGTTGACGATGTTGAACGTCGAGTTCGAGAATATGATCAAGGTCAGTTCTTTCCCTCTTTGATATTCTTTGAATTTTTATATTTCTATCTGCATATATCTGCTGTAGCTTGCCTCCATTAGGTTTATACATTTCTCCTGAAGGTCATTCTCACATGTCAAATGACTCAAATCATAGACAGGTCACCATATTTCAAGCTTCTCCTTGCAAATGCTCTGAAAAAAAATGAAAAGTGTCTTCCTTTATATTTTTCGGTTGATTAATTATTGTATTGGATCCACTGGCATTTCCTTAAATTTCCATTTGAGTTGTTGGAATGCATGGCATACATTTTTTTCCATTTCTCCTTGAATTATTCATATAATCTAATGTTTTGGATGCAATAAGGATACAGGAAAAACTGAGTTTTCTGCAGAGGAGGATGCACATGTTGTTGGCGATTGTATCAAGGTATCTGCATAGTAAACTGAATGCCTTAAATATTTATGCAGGTCATAATTGAGAGCTGAAATTTCTTATTTTGGTATATTTGCAGCATGTACTCCGGCAATTGCCATCACCTCCAATTCCTGCATCTTGCTGCAAGGCACTATTAGAAGCATGTCGTACGTGTTAATTCGAGTGTTTAGTTTTATCATCATTTTCTAGTTTCATGTAATTAATACAACATTCAGGACACCACCATATTCCCATAAATCCCATTTTCCTATCTCCCAATAGGCTTTGGCCTCCTTGCATCTAAACATAGGGCAAATTATGTTCCTTGAAATATAGCCTAATTACACTCGCAGCCTTCTATTTTTAGAAATACACACTCACCTCCTTTACTCATGTATTTTCATCTTGCACTGCCTCTGTTACAGAAAAATAAGAAAGGTGAGTGTATATTTCTGAAATTTGAAGGGTGACAGTGTAATTAGGCTAAACTTCAGAGGACATGAGTGTAATTTGCCCTTAAAAAAAAGCACAAGCCATCCAGGCACTAGGATTTGCTCTGCATAATCTATTGTAATTTTAGACAAGAAACTAATCTAAACATCAAAAAGCATTATAAACTGCCATCATCTAACAGTATGTGAGAAGAACCATCACATGAGAATTGTCTGACATTGGCATAACCTTTCTGCATTTGCTATGCTTATATAAAAAGCCAAAGCTAATGCTGTTTCAATTGAAAATGGAATGGTTATTAGGAACCGAACGTGCTGGTAGAGTTTCTGCAATGCGTGCAGCAATATGTGACACTTTCCCTGAACCAAATCGTCGTTTATTGCAAAGGTATTTGATCAATTAGTAATTACATTATGTGCTTTTCCTGTTTTTTTCCTTTGGGGTGAACAGATGTGAATCATTTTGAATGTAGATTGACATTTGACAGTTAGAGATGGGAAAGTGCTGGACGAGGTGACATGATTATGATTAAATAAATGATATTCGGTCTTCCTATATGAGTTGTGCTTTGAGTCTTATTATCAGTATCTCTGATAAAACATGTGATTAATATCAAGCAAAATTTTGAGCATATTCAACCTGATATAAGTAAAGTTCAGTTGTTGTACTTACGGTTAAACATTTGGCTAAATGAAAATGGATATATGTTCCTTTTTTTTTTTCCCAAAATTTTCATTTACGCTATATCTTTGATTGTGTAAACCCCTTTTTCATAGTAAAAATTATTTGTTTCACTCATGTTCAGAATACTCTTAATGATGCAAACTATAGCTTCCAACAAAGCTGTAAATAGAATGAGCTCCTCAGCTGTGGCAGCTTGCATGGCACCCTTGCTTCTTCGTTCCCTTATGGCTGGCGAATGTGAGATTGAAAATGATTTTGACGTGGGTGGTGATGGTTCTGCTCAACTGCTACAGGCAGCTGCGGCAGCAAACCATGCTCAAGCAATTGTTATAACTTTGTTAGAAGAATATGATGGCATATTTGGGGTATTTTTCATTATATCTTGATATTGCTATTGGCTTCCTTATATAATTTATTCACACAGACATATGTTTCACACAACTGGCTTGATATATTGATGTTTTCTATTGGTACACTGAAAATCAATTCCAACTGGTTAAAATTAGTGTAGACTTTTTAAATGCTTTGGACTCTGTAATCAAGGTGATAATTACTGATTCAACATTTATGTTTCT
The DNA here is from genome assembly GCA_026873985.1 of Saraca asoca. Lineage (NCBI taxonomy): Eukaryota > Viridiplantae > Streptophyta > Magnoliopsida > Fabales > Fabaceae > Saraca > Saraca asoca. Next base: position 9,782 of record JANHAO010024420.1, read on the forward strand.
TTCTCAAATTATTGTATTTTTTTTTTGCTTTACTATTGTCTCTTTGCATTCTTAAGTTATTGGTGTTCTAGCAGGAAGGTTCTGTGACCCCTGATATATACACCGATTCGGAAGAAAGTGGAAGTGAGAGTGAGGAGGCTACTGATTATGATGACGATGACAACTACTACAAGGATGAGGACGAGGACGAGGACGAGGAAGATGATGAAGATATTGACCACAATGAACATGTTGAATCAATACAGGGGTCTGATGCAGAGGATGATGATGATCTTGTTGGTGAAACATACAGCGAGACAGGAGACTCTGAGGACAACAATATAAATGATGACAAGGTTTATGCAATTTTTTATGCCTTTCATGATACATTGGAGGAAATTATCAGAAAGAAATTTATAGTTATTAATATCAGTTTCATTGCACCAAATTACTAAAATTTGTTTAGGGGAAGAGGACAAACTCCTTAACTAAAATAGAATACAACTAAAACCTAAATTATCATGTTACTTTCAGTTTTTTTTTTTTTTGTTTTCAAATGAAAGGAGAAAATTTATTGTAAGTATTAAAAAATATTATTCTTTCTTTGTCCATCACCTTGTTTCTTGACATGTACAGGACCATGATCCTTCTAGTTCGGTATCAAATTCCTCAGGTGTGAGCAAAGATCCTAAAGTCAAACAAACTTTGTCATCAAATTCACTAGAACCCTCGCAACTGCAGCATGAAGACAGAAAAAATTCACAAAGTCTCACAAATCCAGTTAAAACTGCCAGTGCAGAAGGGTCCAATAAGCCTGCTGAAATATCCACAGGTGTCTTTACAGACCAAAGTGAAGAGTATTATTCAAGCCGTCCCAGCACTTCTTCATCCATGAAAAAATCTATAACCATATCTAGTAACCCAGAACATGGTTCTCAGCGCCAGACTGTAATGGGGCGTGCTGCTGTAAGTAAATCTTTTCCCAATTAATTATCTGCCCTTTTTTTATCTTAGTATTTATGTATTTCTCACTTGCTCTAAATTTGATAGACCTCTTACAATTGACATTGAACTTTCATATCCATTATTTTTAGTTTCTTGCTTTTCTTTTAGAGTAGTTAGTTTGACTTAATGCTACTAAGCACTAATTATTATGTCTTATTTTGTAATATGTTCAGGCAAGTAAGGATCTTTCCATGGAATCGATTGATAGTTCTGTTGAAGATGAGTAAGTGACTGACATCTATCAATTATATTAATTTCTCTTCCCCTAAGTCTCTTATGATATCTTTGTTTTTCATACTATATCTTTTTGTCGCCATTGGTGCTTTGTATTGCATGAAAATCACATCCGAGTTGAGTTTTGACTGCTTATAACATTATGTTTGTGATTGATCAGTTTCATGATGTGTTTGGGAGATAAACTTCGAGAAATTAGAATCTGAATGTGTTTACTTAGATGACAGGTATTATATACATAGACAATGGATATATACATGAAACAAATGCTAAAACTGCCTAATATAATAAGCAATATGTTACGGCTAACAGAAATATTGAAGGCTTCTGTTAGTCTTCTAGAAAAATTATGGCTCTGTTTGACAAAACTAGCTAAAAAGCTACCTGAAAGCTTATAAGCTATAAATTTGCTGAAAGCTGTTAAACTAGTTTATTAAATTAGAAGTATTTGGTAAAAGTAACTGTTAAACTAATTAGTAGGTGTAAAATGACATAAAAGGATATGTTTATATGATTTTAGAAAAAATATTTTTTTTAAATAAAAGATGTTTATTTTTATCATAATTTTCATATTTAATATTTAATAAATAAAATATTTTTTATTCTTATTATTTTATAATTATTAATGT
>JANHAO010024421.1:0-11632 GCA_026873985.1 Saraca asoca
AGAATTTGCAATATGATGCCAATTGACACAAATTCACAAATACACACTAACACAGCTGGAAACATCTCATTTTAGACCTTAAAATGCTAAGTATAAGGACAAATATATGTGTCAAATATTGTGTTATCAACTGGCCATCAAAATATTTCATTCAGCCATTATATAGCAACTCATGCAAGCATAATGTTCAATACAACATTCAAGAGTTACAAAGGAAGCTCACCTCAGTGAACCTCATTTAACAATATAAATCCGCATCAGAAGATCCAAGGTACAAGATCAAAAGTAAAAAGCCTAAAGCTATTATTAAAAGTAGAAAGCTAGCTACCAGGAGGTGAACTCCCACTAGCAGGAAAACCAGCAAGTCGGACTACTCCTGCTTATATCCCTCTTTAGCTAGTAGTTCCTCCTAACCGAGGCTTAGAGCAATTCAAAAAAGCATCAAGAGTTTGGCTGGCAAGGCTGAAGCTCACGACAGAACCGTAAGGAAATAATCCAAGATCTGCACGAGACTCCCCCAAAGCTAGCATAAAGAGCTATACACAAGAATCATATGGAGTAGGCCATTCACGCCTCGAGATCTTTTGCAGTAGGCCATACACAGCTCAGAAAGTTTTGTTGGAAGCCAAGCCATCAGAAACATGGAGACTTAACTTTGATGCCCATTGAAGCACTTTGCTAAAAGACCGAAAGAGCTTCATAAATATTATATAGGCCAGATGAGTCCACTAAAAGATCCTAAGGATAATTGGCTGCCCCCAAATCAGACGGTCCAAAAATAATGGGATTGCCATGCCAATGGCTGAGGATCATGCTAAAAAAGAAGTATGGTCTAGTTCAGATGAAGTGAAATTTGAAATGACTACATGACAGACTAAATGCCAAAGACTTTAACTACAAAGGAAGATCCTTCTAGAAAGAATCACAACTCCCAATTCATAAAGCAAACTGAGAGTTGGGGGGCTAGTGTTATCAGTAGAATTTGGTGTTGTGAAATAGGTCAATAAAAGCTAAAGTTTAGCAAAAAGAATGAGCTTGCCATATCACAAGGTCGCTGTGCAAGAAGCCCTAGCTCGTTGAAGAGCTTTAGCTCATTGAACAAGCCTGAGACCGTAAGCTAGCAACTATTTCAGTGCTTGAGCTTCAGCTCGCTAAGACGAGCTCTTACCTAGTTAGAAGCTCGTTGAGGTCGAGCATAAAGCTAGCAAACAACTTCCATTGCCATTTTATAGATATGACCATCGGGTCCCATATGCAGAAAGCAGCATGTAGAAGCCAGTCTGTAGTACCCTAGGTAGTCTTGTACATTCAATATTTGATGTAACTGATATATAGTTTACTTAGTTTCATTTGTACCCCTCCATGCTTCTATAAATAGGGGGCTAGAACCTTTGTAAAAACAAGAACGGGAGACTAGCAGAAACTCTGCTAAAAAATCATAGCCAAACTCTGTAAAAACTTTTTTCTGATTAATAAAGACATTTCCGTGGATGTAGGGTCTGGTACCACCTAAATTTGGCTGAACCATGTTAAAACCCTGTACACTTCTTTCTTCTCCCCCTTTCTCTTGCCATCCAACACCTTCCCACCACCTTAATAATGGAGAAACAGCTTGGGTCCCAAAAGAACCCCTTTTATTGGTCAAATTTGGGCCTAACCAAAATCCACCATCAATAATAAACATATATGAAATGGTATTCAACAAACACACACACACATGTACCACAACTTCACAAGCATGTCACTTCCACTTCTAACATTTATAGATTATAAGCAATTTATAATAAATCATCATCCATGAAATCAACTTAAAACAGCCACAAATACATTTCTACCTATAATTAATCAAGACTTAAAACTCATATTTTGACTAGTTAGAGGTCCAAGGCTATCCTCTTAGGGAATCTAAACCTTCATCACACACTAGGTAAAATTTAGGCATACATTTACAACCAATTCAAGGCAATTCAATTCATAGTTTAATAATGACCACATTGGTTATGGGAACTAGTTTTATTTTTGTTACCACTTAATTAAGAACTTAATATTGCCAACTTCAATCATTATACATTTCCAAATTATAACAATCCTTTAAACAAAACATATATTTTCATACCATCCTTGCTTTCATGCATACCATCCATTTCTACATTACTCTAGTTTTCAAGTACATTGCATATTTTCAACTGATTTCAATTTTTGAACAATCACCCCTTCACTTCGGGAGGCTTCACTCAACAATGATCATGTTTGTTTGTCACAATCTAGAATGCATACACTAACATATCTAACTAGTAGTAACCTAATAAATTTATATTTCTACCTACATAGAAGCCATGATCTCATTGGGCATAGAAGCTTCCATACCAAGTTTCAAAGATTCAACAAAGCTTACTAACTCAAGTTAAGGGAAAGGAAAATAACTAAAATCATAATCCAAAAGGGCTTACGGTGCTGGACAACTTCAATGTTTCCATGACATGAAGTTAATAAGGACCATTCATCCATTCAAGGTAGCATAAAACTAGCTTCTAATTGCTCATACAAATTATAACTTCAAATAACAACACAATAACTTGATTTCCAAGGGTTCTTGACCCAAACTAAACTTGAGGAAATAATTTTCTATTAACATAACAATTCTAAGAAATATTATATAATTTTACTTATTTTGGGATTCCATTTCAATTAAAATAATTTTTTCTAACCAAACGTCCATGCTTAGACTTAAATCCTAAAATATTGTTATTTAGCACTAATTACCTCTTCTAAGACAACTAATCTAACAATTAAAACTCTAACCCTTGAACTAACTCTAGCTTAAAATTATGCATGTCTAAATCCCCTTACTCACCTTGTCATTAATTAAAACAAAGCAAAATATGTAACTAGTACCATTGTGAGTAAGTAGGATTTTAGTTTCTTAGCTAATGGTATCTAAATACTAAACAATTTAAAACCCTAACACCATTATCACTAAACATCCTAAATCTCACACACCATTACTTATCCATAACCTATACTTAGCATGAATTGAACTTAAGAGATTTGAGTGTAGAGGTTACCAAAGATTCTTTGCTACAAAGGGGTTTAACAAATAGCTACCACCAATTGTTCTCTCTTTCTCTATCTCTCTATTTCTTTTTACATTCCATCTCTTGCAAATCAAAGGTTTACCGATGGAAAAGTATATCCACCAATGGACGATAGTAACTTAAGACTAGCCAAAGTTGGTTAGACCGGTAGAGTAAGAAGGCAATTGGTGTTTCACCCTAGTAAAATGGACACAGGCGATGGCTACATAATTGGTTAATAGTCAGACTTCATAGAAAAGGGGAGCTCTAAGGTTTGAGTCCCATAGTTCCCTCCCTTTTGCTTGCTAGCTCTTTGTCTTGATAGAGAACAAAAGAGATTTTCTTTATTTATTTATTACTTTATTTTTATAGCGGTAGAAGAGAATAGTTGATAAAATAAATGTCTAATACCAAACAAAATTTTCTAGGTTCATTAAATAATCAATTAAAACTCACCTAACTTTATGCTTTTTTTGTAAAATAAAAACATATACATATCTTTTTAATTGCCATTAATTTAAACTAAGATTTAGATATTGCTATAAATTAAACTACTTAATCACTTCAAAATTGAAATAAGTAACACATTAAACATTTAGAACAACTTTAAATACTCAATAAATAAAATAGTAATTTAAATACACCTTCATTAAATTCAAAATTTACAATAATAAGATACAAGGTTTCTAAATCATTAAAATTGAAATATACTTAATATACATTAAAGAGTTAAAGTAATTAAAATAAAGTGTTAGATATGCTTTTATAGATTGTACAATTCATTAACTAAAGTTTCAAAGGCATTTAATAAAACTTATGCTATAACTCTGGTCATGAAGTAAACCAGGTGTTTATTCAGTACTTTAAACACATACTAATTTTGGCATTTAAAACAACCATAACTAATGAATAATTTATTTATCATCATTAAAATTATTTTTAAACCCATGGTTTGTTTAACAGTTATTAAAGATCTCATATAACTAAAGAAACACTTGAAATATATACTACAAAATTATAAATTATTAGATAAAATCTTTTACAAAAATCTTTTTAAGGTGCATTTATAGATCCTATGCATATAAGTTCTAAATATTCATAATTTATAGGAGGAAGATTGCTCCAAAGAATTTTGGGCTTTACAAATTGAAGACTAATGTTTCTGTTGATATAAATTCTGATTGGCTTACCCCTAGTCCAAGTTGGGTCAAGTTGAATTTTCATGGTGTTTGTATGGATGGTGGTCGAAATTTAGCTTGTGATGGTGTTATTCAAGATAGTTGCAATAATTGGTTGAATGGGTTTATTAATCATTTGGCTTTTGGAGGTGTCATTTTTACTAAACTTAGGGTCTTTAGCTACCTTAGGACCTTGGATTTCACAAAATCTGATTTGAGTTAAACTCTTTTATGGCCTTGGCCATAGTATAGCATGGTTGTAATAATTTTCAAATTCATGCAAGATTGGTTACCATTATCATAAATCTCCTTGCTTGAGAGTGGCAATTGTGTTTCTTTGATGCATATAGGGAACAAAATTGAGTTACGAATTACCTTGCCAAAAGAGGTCTAAAAGATATAGTTGGATGATAGATTCTTCTGATTCCTCTAGCTTTTTGTTTGTCTAATTTCTATGTTGTTTCTGATTCTAATGTAATTTCTTAGTTTCTCTTAAGCATTGCCTTTGTTTAAAAAAATGAATAAGATGACAAGAAATCCACCTCAAAGACACATAATAAAAGCCAAAACCCCTCCCTAAAAGGATATATTGTATAACTATAACCGTGAGATCTTTTCTTCATCTTTTTTTTTTGTTTTACACACAATCCTCGATTATTAAAGTATACAAAGGGCAAAGTGTTTATTTATAGAAGCAAAAGGGTTCAACAACAATACCAAAAAAAAAAAAATAGAGTTTGTTTACTTGTTATATTTTTTTCTTATATAGTATCCTTAAATGTATTATAAGAAGATATCATTAGCATGTACATGTTACTAATTTATGGTTTTAAATTGCTGTCACAATTAGCAAAACTACAAACAAATGCAAAAGAATGTGACTATTGTAATGTAAAATTGTAGAAAATTATAATTGCAGGGTGGTTGACAACAACAATATTGCATGCAATATTACAATTGTGAGCCACAATTTAAAACCTTAGGTTACTTTAACCTTAACTCAAAAGCTGACAACCTTTAATTTATGTGATCGACTGTTAAAGATAAGAAATTTTGATTTCTAATACAAATGCCAAAACATAAAATAAACATATTTTGTAATTTATTAGGGTATTTCAATGGTACAAATTTGACTTGTTGCTTGTAATAAGACATTAAATGGGCTATTTGGATGTTTGACATGTGCACAATAAAGAAGAATGGCTTTAGCCTAGGTTACCTTAGCCACACGTATTCCTTAGTTTTGATATTGAAAAATAATTTTAATCAATTTTTCACATTATTATTTGATATTATATTTTATTATTTATTTCAATTTGTTTTATACATTTCAAAGTATATAATTGTGATTCAAGAAGATCGACATTAGAATTAAGAATTATTTTATTTTTTTTAGGATATCTTGTAAATGAATTTTAAAAGGACTTTGATTCAAACAAACATTTTCAAAATGAGGTAGAAAACCCACTTGAAGAAAACAAAATTTTACAAAAACTTTTTATACATTGAAAATTGAGTCGCACATTAATTTATGTTTGAAAACCTATATAAATCGATTTCCACAAAAATTCATGAAGAATAGTTTTCAAAAATAGTTTTCAAAATTTTTAAACCAAAAGTTGAGATTTTTTTATGAACCGATTCCATAATCGATTCACCAACTAAAAAATAGTTATTTTGTTACAGTCAGTTACAATAGTTATAAAAGCCCAACTGCTTTCAGTTTTCAATAAGTTTTCATATTCTTGTTCTTCCTTCAATTGTGAAAATCTCTAAGAAAAGTGAAAAACAAGATTTCTCTCTACCTCATTAAGTTTCTAAGATCTAATCTATCAGGTCCCAAAGAGTAGATAAAAATGCAAAATTTAATGCAGAGTCTAAATGGATCTTTTCCTTTTCTTGTTGGAGAATTGTATACGCCTTTGTTTTATTTGATTCATAATCCAAACAACAAATATGATTATGACCAGGAGAATTAAATGTAAAATAGCAGAAAATAATAATTGAGATGTAAGAATAAAAATTAGTAGACACAAAATTTTTAAAGTGGTTCAACTTGAATTGAAACTGCAATTCAAGTCTACTCCACTTGATCTTCTCAACTAAAAGACCTCTTAAATTAAAAGCCAAAACTATCAAGATTACCATGTTCCTGAATTACCAGTTTTACAATAAATACATGAGAATTTGATAGGCTTCTTCCTAACCTAGAAGAATTGGAATAGCCTTTTCTAAACCTAAAGAAAAACATAAGATTGATAGGTGATAATAAAATATTTTACTCATTTAATTGTCCTCTCACTAAGCTTTTTAAGATCTTAATTGACTTACTTCAGCTGTATTATTATATATTTATGGTGTGGTGTCAATTGGAATCATTAAAGAAAATTATGTAGTATTTGGCCTTGTTAGTAGTTTCTGTATTCTGGCTCTAACTTGAGCTAAAATTTTCCAATTAATGTAATTCTTATCTTGTAGGAAATCTAAGACATAGCTCTACAACCTTCATGAAGACCTCCAAGGCTGAATCTCACAATTGGATATCTAAAATTAGAGCTCAATCCAAAACCAGAATGCTGCCTCAGTCTGTCTCATGTAGCCCGACCTCTGAGCACTCGTCAGGCAATATCTAGAGCTATAGAAGTCCAATTGAGGACAAACTAAGCCCCAATGGAATTTAAGACACAAGGCTACAAATCTTATGAAGACTTCCAGACCTTAATGCATCATCTTGGGTGTGAAAAATGAGCTACAAGATAGAGACAGAATGCTAATGAGTTGGGCCTCTACAGAATGTGATTTTTAGGCCCCAATTGACATGAAGCTTGAGCCCAATGACTATCCCTTGCACCAGATCCACACACAACCAGCTATAAGCTAGTAAGTCAATGAAAAATCAAAGAAGCAGTCTACATTGGCACATTACATGAAAATGGAGTAGCAGCATGTAAAACCAGACTACACCAGCCATCATGATTGCCCTACTCCACCAACCAGCAGGTAGCTTCTCTTCCTAGTTTAAGCATTCTTCAGTTTAGTTTTGAACATAAGTTTTTAATGAGTTTTTAGAAAGTTTTTCTAAATAGAAAGGAAGCAGCACATTTTTCTTCTTCTTTCTCTGTAATTTTGTATCTTCCATGGAAGGCTAAACTTTGTAATCAGTCTAAGGGATTAGCCGCTTGAAAAATTAATGTTGAGATCCTGCTTTCACCTTGCATTCAATTATTTGTCATTTCTTCTCCTTTCCTCTCTATTTTATTTAGAATTCTAAATTGAATGGCTTAATTTGATTTCGATGTTAATATGATTATTGCTTAATAATCACTTGTAGAAAGAGGATGGTGGAAATGAAGCAATGTATTAAGCTTTTGATGGATTGTTTGCTGGCTGAGTTCTACAGAGGACTCATTAATCATTTCAAGACTTCTTATTATAATTTAAGGCTATAAATATGATCAACAATTGAATGAATATTTAGTGATCAAGGAAGTATTAATCTCAAGTTTAGTTGACTCCCTTGAGCTAGTTATTTGTTTACGTTGTTGTTTACATTCCTACATTGTGTTTGCTGTTAGAATGGATACTGCTAACCTCCCCTCATTTTTTATCTCTTAATCTAATTGCTATCATTAGAATGATCCAAGGGCTTAACCTGGTGTTGCCTTATACTACAAGTAGTAAGGTAGCTCCGTTATAAATTTCTAATCTTGATTGGCCTTGACAACCATATCAATAGTTTCTTGCTAACCTATACAAGATTTCTAAATCCCTAGAAATCTTAAAAACAAAGAAATAGAAGTAGAAAAGAAGAAGGAAATATAATACCAGTGTTTGAGATGAAAATCTCAAACTATCTAAGATAAACTTTAGTAGATCTTGATCTAGAAACTTGATAGAATCTTCAGAAATTGACGAGGTAGATAGAGAAAAATATTTTAGATCTTTATCGAATGATTTCTCAGTGAGCTATGATTGATCTGTGTAGAATTGTAATGAAAATTGTTGTGTAAAATGATGAGAAAATCATTTAAATAAGAAAGGAAGTTAGGTAGTTATAACTGTTGTAACCATTTGTAACAAAATAGCTAACTTTCAGTTGTTGCATCGATTGTCACATCAATTACAAATGGTTATAATTAATTAATTGATGTGGTAATCGAAGTGTAGTATGTTATTCACAGTCTTCGCATTAATTACTGTATCGAAGTAAATAGATTTCTTAACTTTTGGTAAAAGAAATTTTGAAAACTGTTCTTTGACAAATCAATGTGTGCAGAAATTTTAAGGACATAAATCGATGTATTAAGTGGAAAACAGTTTTGTAAAATTTTGTTTTCTTCAAATAGTTTTTCTACCTCATTGTTTAGTTAAAAAGATTTGGATCAAAGATCAACTGAGTTTATTTACAAGAGATCCTATTGAAATAAAAATGAATCCTAAAACTAATCTTAGATCTTCTTAAATAATGAATATATTTTGAATCCTATAAAACAAATTGACACAAACAGTAAAATATAATATCAAGCAATAATATGAAAAATTGACTAAAATTATTTTTCATTGTAAATTTTTTTTTCAACTGTAAAATTGTTTTTCAACATCAAAATAATCTTGTTAGCTAAAAAGACTAATAATTTGTCAATAAGGCTAACATAATTAAAATATTTTGGATCAAAGGTCAATTGAATTCATCCTAGTTGTTGGAGATTTCATCTCAAATCTATGGTATTGTATTTCTTAATCTTTCTTATTTTTATTTTTCTATTTGAGATTTCTAGGGATTTAGAAATTTTGTATAGGTTAACAAGAGCCTTTCATAATTCTTGTGTCTTTGTTTAGGTTTAGAAGAGCCTGTTATATTTTTTCTAGGTTAGCAAGAAACTTGTGTAATTTCTTGTATTTTTTATGTAAACTGGCATTTTAGGAGCCTAGTAAATCTTGATGTTTTCTTTTTAATTGAAGAGGTCTTTTGGTTGAGAAAGATTAAGTGGAGTATACTTGAATTGTGATTTCAATTCAAGTTGAACCACTTTAAAAACTTGTGTTTGATCTTTATTCTTCTGCTCTTATATCTAAAATTCTGTTGCACATTTTAATAAAAGAATAAATTATAATTTCTATTGAGATTAAAAAGAATAAATTCATATTAAGGAGTATATTACATTTCCCAATGGAAATAGGGCAAGATCCCATGTTTTAAATTATTAACTCTAATTTGTGTGACCTGATGTTGGTATCAGAGCATTGGCTCTAGATACTCCCTTGTTTGATGAAGATATGGATTCAAACTTAACTATTTTCTCTAATTGCTCATCTTCGAATAATCCACCTCTTTTTGATTCTGAAAATTTTGATTTTTGGAAATTTAAAATCAAAATCCATATTGAAACCTTAAATGTTGACATGTTAGAAATTCTAGAAATAGGCTATGAATATCCTATGATTTATGTTTATGGAATTCTTGAACCAAAATCCAAATTGCTATGGATTGATGAAGAGGAAAGAAAACATTTTCTTGCCTCTAAATTAAAATGGATCATTGTTAGTATAATACTTGCTAATGAATTTCCAAGGATTTCAGAATGTAGAACAAGAAAAGAAGTTTTGGATATACTTGAAACTACCTACAGTTGTAGAGTTGAAGCTAAGTACAAAGGTAATGAGGAACACTGTCCCATGGCCAATCATAATGAAAATCTATAGGTTCTACGATATCCTTTATCTTACTATAATTCTTATGTTAGTGATTCCATTAGTGATTCAAGTAATCAAATAGATGATGATGATTCTGATGATTTATATGAAGAGATTTATAAAGCACTTACCAAAGCCAATAAGGAGATAAAGAAATTGAAGAGTTAAAATGAAAATCTGATTAAAAAGATAGAGAAACTTGAAAAAGAAAATGCTGATTTAAATGTATTAGTTGAAAAATTAGTCAATGAAAACAAAGTATGTGAGCACTGTGAATCCTAGAAGCTAGAGATAGAGAGATTGAATAACATGTTGCAAAGTTTTACTGATAGTAATAAAAAACTAAATGACATGCTTGAAAACTAGAGAGATGTTAAAAATAAAAATGACTTAGGATATAAACAATAGCTTAGAAGATCTCAAAAATGGAACCCTACCTATATCACTTGTTGTTATTGTAATCATAAGGGACATCATATCAGAGACTGGCCATTAGGAATGGTACATATTTTTTAAAGCCATATGAAAAATTGGTATGGTTGCCAAAAATATCTAGTACTAAGAAAGTTTTTGTTTTGCCTACTAACAAGCTTAGACCCAAATCTCACTGGGTACCTACCAAGCAGATTTGACTTTAGTCTTTATAGGTATATGTCAGAGAGAAGAAAGTGACTCATGATATAGAATAAAAGTTGCAAGACACACTTTGTTAAACTCCCCATAATTTTCTATAAATTTGCTTATTTCTTATGTTTAATTTGTATGTTGCAAGTACTAACTTAAGCATCGGAGATGTTGTTGAGTTTGTTTTGCATGTACATTGAGAGAATTTGAGACTTCAAGAGATTTGAGATTCCTTTTGGTTGTTAAACAATAAGAAAAACCTTAGGAGATCAAACAAAAAATATTAGAAAAACTAAACTTATATCACTTCTAATTAGTTCAGTAATCGATTTGATTTATCCAGGTTTTCTTTATGAATTTTTGAATCGATGCTATAATCGATGTACTTCTTGAATTTTAAACATTGAGAATTGATTTCTACATTGATTCAGATGATTTTTGTTAAGTCCCAAAATTAAAAATATATTATGGAAAAGCACAGATCTTGTCCTTTAGATCATTGGATCTATTTTTTGGATTCCTTTTAATGAGTTGCATAACTATATTAGTTTTTTTGACAGATTCAAGAAAAAGATGATAAAGATAATTATTGCAGTAGATTTGTTTAAAATTAAGATGAATTAGCTAACAAAATAAATCAGCAATGTGGTAGAAATAATAATGCTGTAATGAATATTGCAAAAACTAGAATTGTAGACACTAGAAAATAACAAGTGTAGTAAAAATAAATAGGAAACACCAAAGTTTTTTTAAGTGGTTTAACTTGAATTGAAATTGCAATTTAAGTCTAATCCATTAGATCTTTTATCAACCGAAAGACCGCTTCAATTGATAAAAAAAACATCAAGATTTTACTGGGCTCCTAAACTGCTAGTTTTACAACAAGACTTTACAGGCTTCTTGCTAACCTAGAAGAATTAAACTAGGCTCCTCCAAACCTAAACACACACAAGATTTAAACAAGAATCTTGACAGTATAGAAGACTTAAACTGGGCTCTTCCAAACCTAGAAACCAAATTTCTAACACTAGAAATCTAAAAGAAAATAATAGAGATAAAGGT
>JANHAO010024422.1:0-11629 GCA_026873985.1 Saraca asoca
TTTTGTTGTATTTTTTGGCTTTAAAAAGTTTTTGACTGGAACATAATGTAAAAACAATTGATGTTATATTTTATTTAAATGAATGCTATTTTTATTATATTTGAATGAATGTTATTTTTCTTATATTATGAATTTGTTTTTATATTTTACAGGGATAATTAATATCAATAACTACTAGAAATATAAGAATACAATGATTTGAAAATTTTTTAAAAAATAACAGAAAAATTTAGCTAAGGTTAATAAACCGCCGCTAATTTTAATCTGACTTAAACATAAAGGCGGTTAACCAACCGTTGCTAAGTTGAATACATTGTATCAACAAAGATCGCGGCAACACCCTTAACCATCGCTAAATTTTACTGACGCAACATTGCAGCGGTTAGTGTAACCGCTACTAAATTAATCCCATATTTTACACTTTCCAGCAGTTTGTTCTACCCGCCGCTAATGTCAATTTGGTGGTGTATTTACTGGCGGTTACTGTAGCAGCCGCTATATTACTCAACGGCGATTCTAACTGTCATTATATACACTGTGTAACCGCTACTAAATTATACCATTTTTTGTAGTGCATCATTCAATGAGTCCTTATAGGTTGAAACTTTTTTGTTACATTAAGAGTGGGTGATATTATAGTAATATACTTAATTTTTAATTTGGATAAATTATAAATGACACATAAACTAAGATTTAATGTCACATAACTTTAATTTTCAAGTTAAAAGAAATAGGAAACAAACAGATGAGCCACCTATGACTCTTTCTAATTATTTTTTAGTGTAATAAAATCAAAATAGTAAAGGAAAAAAAAAGCACATTCGTCACCTCCTCAAATGCAAACAAATCAAATTTCAACAATGATTTACTCAAAGTAGTTGTCTTCAAGCATACCCTAAATTCATTGAAGATTTAACCCTGTGGTAGTAATTTAGGTCAGAAAAAAACCTAACCACGAGTCATTTGAAATTCGCATTAAAAACAGTTACAAAGAGTCAAGATAGCTTAAATACATTTTTCCATTTTTTTAAACTAAAAATTTAACATTTTTAGTTTGCTCAAAACTTTTAAAAGGTTATTTATAGGATTTGAAACTTTAGAGGGTTACATGATAGTAAGGCTTATTTTAAAGGGTTATTAGTATTTTGCCCTTTTAATTTTTAAAACCATTTTTTCTATGTTTTGGCTTGCAAGAGATATATTTGTTTTTCTATATTGAATGAATTATTGGTATTAGCAACAGAGAAGGCTTAAGTTTGTAGGAAAAAGCAAGAGTTGAAGCATTTGGTGCCTAGATTATAAATATTTAATAAAATTATTATACATATACAAATTATCTGTTATAAATGATTTTCATGACTTTACAATGAAATCCTCTAAAAGATTTAAAATTATAAAATAAAACTTTATCATTAATGTTTTAGAGCAGAAATATCACAAATTAATGCCAAAAAAAAATCTGAAATTGAAATTTATCAGAGTTCAAGCCTGAACTCCGATCATCTTTGTACTCATATTCTTTAAAGGATTTGGATTGTAGTCTCTCTATTTTTTTTTATTTCATTTTCTACTTTACATCGATATGCAATATTCTCTCCATCAAAGAAAAATTCCCATTAATTGATTTGATCATAAAGGAAAAAGTATAGACATCACCGCTTTGCTAAAACAGGTAGCTGGGAAATAAAAGAGAAAAAGCAAAGTGACTGCAAGAAAAAGAAAAAGAAATTCACTACCCACGTCGAGATTTCTTACAAACGATTCAAAATTACCTGATATCGAACGTTGGAATTTAGCCTCAGTTCAACTTCCTTTGTCGATGATTCCATCTCCTACTCTGATTATCAGAGAATAGGATTTTTTTTTTTTTCAAATAAGAGTCACAACTCTCAAATAGTAACAAATAACAACTAATATGAAATACTTTTAATTGATCTAATTTATTCATCCAATTTTAAATTTTAAATAATTTTAAGGTTAAAATTCAAAATTAAAAAAATTTGATTAATTTACATATTAAGTTAGTTACTATTTAAATCTGAAAAATAGATGAAATTAAGCCTTAAATTTAAAATTAAATAAGATGATATCATATATCTTAAAAGAATTTTATGCTTCAGATTCTATCCTACTATCATAGAATTACATATATACAAAAATAATAATTATCAAATCAAACATCTCAGCAACGAATTTTATAATCAAGATTATTATGATTAGTTACCTGCTTTATTCAATTATATTAAATTGATTAAACATATGATTTGATATCTCAAAAATATATTTATATCAGTTTTGACATCAAAAAATGAGTTTAAATTTGATTTCTGTCAATATGAAAATTTTTAATTATTTGTGAATAAGAAGATGACACGTAATTAAAAATTTCAACCAACAATAAAAGAGTTTTAATAAGTTTTAAATAAAATGACAACAAATAAGTGAATGACAGTTTAAAATTAATTTACACTGAGTGGGCATTTGGTTGTAGAATTTCAGGGGTGGGTGATGGAATAAAAAAAAAAATTTTCCATACTAATTGTTTAGTTCAAATGCAGTGGAATCTATTATCGTTAGTTAACTTTAATAAATTCCTCCTCGTTTAAAATTCTTCCCTTACCAAAGGTATCAAATTATATTACTCTCTGAAAATAAAAAAAATAATCATATCTATTTTTTCTTCTCATACCACCATTCACCAGCACTTTCTGCTATTAACCATCTCCCACAACCACCTTCCAATATTAACCACTGCTCACTACCATTATCGCTATTGACAGTCGTCTACTACCATTTATCGCTGTTAACCATTACCCATTACCACATTCTGCCATTGACTATTATCTACCATCACTATCGTCGTTGACCATTGCTCATTACCACATTTTGTTGTTAACTATTGTTTACCACTTCTGTCATCATTGACCATCACCTACCACTATCATTCACCATTGACTACTACTCAACCCTACTACCACTATGGATGACTATCCACTATCATTTTTCACCATTAACAACTACTCACCACCACTACTAATGTTAACCA
Organism: Saraca asoca; assembly: GCA_026873985.1. Classification (NCBI taxonomy): domain Eukaryota; kingdom Viridiplantae; phylum Streptophyta; class Magnoliopsida; order Fabales; family Fabaceae; genus Saraca; species Saraca asoca. The sequence goes on from JANHAO010024422.1 coordinate 3,047, forward strand.
TCACTTACATGTCATAAGTCGACCTTATGAATCAATTCAGGAGACAAAAATGCTTGGTTTTGGACAAAATTTAGCTAAAAATCAAGCATGAAGAGGAGGCTTTGTGATGTGAATTTGGGAGCAAATGCATTTGTAAATTATTTTCTGAAAATTTTTTCATTTTAAGGGTATTTGTGTCTTTTTAGTATTAATCGTTTGTCCAGTATAAGTAGAAAAGTATGTGGTTGTGACCCTTGTATTTTTATCTTCTTATTCATATAGGATGGTGCATTAGAACCCTTAGGAGCTACGAAAAAAGTCATCATGTGAATTGGGAAAAAGTATGTCTACTGTTGTTGATAGGACTTTTGCTTAGAATGCTCTTTAAGGGGGTGTATTCGATGACTTGATGGGCACTTTGACTTGAGCTAGGGATTAGAGTGTGAAGCTTAGAGATATTCTCCCTACACACTCAAAACTATATAATGAGGCATAAATTAATAAAATGGAGTTGTCCCTCTCCTTATTTTTAAAAAAGTTCCTTCTCGATATATACTAGAGGCTTCTTATGTGACATATTCTTTAAGACTTGATATGCGCTAATGCTTTGACTACACGCTCATGTTGGCTTATGGACATTTTGTGTATGGGATTTTAGTTATATAGGCGGCAAAATTCTCAATATCCCAAATATCTATCCAAGTATGGCTCAAATTTATTGGAAGGCTGGTATGTTGGCCAAAAGTTGGCATCATGCACTGCATAGTTTTGGCTAGAGAGCTACCAGCTCGTAACAATTGGTCTCAGAGCCCGGTTGTGCTAGAGAGAGTAGATTAAGTGGGCCATGATTGGGGTAGAATCAGCTTGTCAAAAGCATATGGAACTTGTAAGTCAAGTAGACACTTGTGGGAAATGGCGAAGAGATGCTGTTAAGGACTTGACTGAGAAGGTGTAAGAGGTTGGAGCAATTTGAGGGCTAGTGTGTGAGATATTGCATTCAAGAGAACATTAACAGTGCATCGAGTGCAAGCATGTGCAGAAGTTGGTGGACTTGTTATACAATATGGGATATTAATTATGTACTTATTCATAGTAAGCATTCGAGGGAATGCAAATCATTCAAGAGAATGAGTGAATTGACAGTCTATCTAGCAAGAGGAAGCCCCAGGAAAAGGCCTGGTCTTGTAGAGAAAGCTTGACCATGTCCATAAGGGACATATTAGCTATCGGTGAAGCTTAGGGGTGAAGCCACAGTCATGCTTGAGAAAGCATGGCCATAATATACAATAGACATATCCTATAGGATGGCACATCTCTTGTGATGTGTTAAGCGGACTACTCTTATTCGAGGAGTCCAAAATCATGTTAAAGGGCATGGATTTTACTTAGAAGAGTAAACCCGAAGGGAATGAGATGATACAGGAGGGATCCATTATGCACAATCTGTGGATGCAAGGAACAAGTTGTAGCATTAATCTACAAGATTCGATATTAGATGTTAGGGAGCTAGCATATTATAGTCGTATGATAAGCGACAATGATACTTGACTAGTGAACTAGAGCTACATAGTTGTTTAATGGAGTAGGGGTAATAACCTCGAGGCATAGCAGACTAACACTATATAGTTGCAAGACAGACTCTGTGGTAATGACCATGAGATTCACAATTGCTTGTGCACTGGAACTTAAGCTCGAGTAGAGGATGTTCAATGCTCAACCCCCATTAAAGTCGTTGATGTGGTGGAGCCATCAAGAGGATGCACTAGAAGAATGAGTCTTCAAATGAGGGGTTGTGAGGACCATGGTGCTAGGCTGCATTAACTTTGATGAGACTGTGATGACTAAATGATACCACAAAGGTGTCAATTCAAAGAGGGTCAGGAGGATCTGATCAAGTGTGAAAGTTATGTAGTGGAAGTATAGTGGGTTGATCGAACCCAACGTGAGTAGACTTGTAAGCAAGGTATGGGACTTGTGAGTAGGCCATGTTTTGTGAGCAAGGTATAGGACTTGCACGTTAACAAGATATGAGACTTGTGTCTCTCATATCAGTGGTATAGGACATTGGATGTGGGATTATCTATTAGTAGATGTCCAAAATACCAAGCAGATGCATAAGCTATGGAGGTAACACATACTTAAGATATAGAGGTAGTGAGTTAAATCAAAAGCTATGTAGGGACAATGAGTTAAATCGAAACCTACAAAGGTAGTGAGTAGAATCGAGAGTTGTGAAGAGACAGTGAGTCAAATCAAGAACTACAAAGGTAGTGAGTCAAATTGAGAGCTACAAAGGTAGTGGCTTGAATTGAGAGTTATGTAGAGACAATGAATCAAATCATAAGTTGTACGGGGATAGTGTGTTGCAACCTGTAAAGGTAGTGAGGCAAGCATGAGTTATAGAGGTAACAACAAGAATACTACAGAGGTAGTGGGGCATGTGAAGTTACAGAGGCAACCGAGCTGGGAAAGCTATGCAAATAGTTACACATGAGTTTGTGTCGGGATAACTAAGTTAAGTTTATAGAGGTAGAATGCAAAGTCTATAAAGGTAGAGCACAAAGTCTATAGAGGTAGCATCATCGAAGACATTGAAGTTGCGAAGGCAACTACCCAAAGTTATGGAGGGAAAACAAATGTGTAATGGTGTGAGTTCAAGAAGATAAAACCAAGAGGAAGCCTAAGAAGGAGCAAAGGAGTAGCAGACTGATGATGATTCTGAAAGTTATGTTAGGTTGAGAGTGTCATTTATCAAAGTCTCTCAAATGATGTTAGCTCAAAGAGACAAGCAGAGTGGTTAAGGAAGTAGTTTGAGTGGAGTAGGCTAAAAACTTACATGAAAATTTGAGAAGCTAGCACTCCAAAGAAGAAACCTTCATGGAAGTTATGTCATATTGAGGCATCAATGAGGTCATTGACATTTGAAGTGGGAGAGAATGTTACAAGTCAGTCTTGTGAACCAATTCGATAGGCAAACATCTTGGTTTTGGATGAAATTTGGCATAAAAATCAAGCATGAAGATGAGGGCTTATAGTGCGAATTTGGGGGCAAATGCATTTGTAGATTATTTTTTCAAAATTTTTTCATTTTGGGGGTATTTATATTTTTTTAGCATTGATTGTTTGTCTAGTATAAGTAGAAAAGTACGTGGTTACGATCCTTGCGTTTTTATCTTTGCACCTATATGGGATGGCGCATTAAAACCCTTAGGAGTTAGGAGAAAGGTCCTTATGTTAATTGGAAAAAAGTATGTCTACTCTTATCAATAGGACTTTTGCTCAGATGTTCTTTGAGAGGGGCGCATCTGGTGACCTAGTGGGTATTGTGACTTGGAATAGGGATTAGAGTACGAAGCTTAGTGATACTCCTGTTACACACTAAAAACTATGTGATGAGGCTTAAATTAATAAAAATGGAATTGTCATTCTCCTTAATTTTAAAAAGTTCCTTCTTGATATAAACTAAAAGCTTCTTATGTAACACGTTCTTTGAGACTTAGTATGCGCCAATGCTTCAACTATACACTTATGTTGGCTTGCAGACATGTTACACATGGGATTTTCATTATATGGGTGACAAAATCCTCAATGCCCTAAATATTTATCCAAGTATAACTTGAATTTATTGGAAGGCTGGCATGTTGGCCAGAAGTTGGCATCATGCACCACATGATTTCAGCTAGAAAGTTATCGACCGGTGACACACCACTTGTGTAACAATTGACCACTGTCCACCACCACCTTTCACCACTAACCACCACCCATCATCTATGATTACCTATCACCGTTAACCACCATCCACCACTACTTACTGTCGTAGATTACCATCCACTATCATCTACTGCTATTGACCATTGCCCATCACCACCTACCACCATTGATTATCGCCCATCACCACCTATTGTTATTGACTATTGTCCACCACCACGTATTGTTGTTGACTAACATTTATCATTGGTGACTACCATCCAATCAAACAACAAGAAAGTAAATCATAAATAATATGATTCCATTTTTTGATTGAACCAAAAATAAAAAAGTAACCATTATCATTATCCTCACTTCTTCTTATTTGATTCAATTCCCTTTCTATTTCTACATATTGAACCAAACGCATCTAAGAATGAATCAAATTTAAATCCTTAAAATATAGTATCAATTTGGCCCTTATTAATGTAAATATGCCCTAAATAAGTCTTTTGGTACACTCAACAAGTAATATTAATTTTGTCACAAAAAATAATCAATTTGGAACATTTTTATATTAATAAGAACCCAAATCAATATAAAGTTCTCATGTGAGCTCTAATGATGAAACATGAAAATAGATGTTTAAACATCATAATTATGTAGCTAATAGTAGGACTAGCCCAAGCTATAAAATTAGATTGTGAAAAAAAAAATGTAATTGAACATAAAGGAGTCAAAATAAAGATATAGGTTAAAGAATATTAGTCTTTTATTTGCATAACTAAATCTTGTATTCTTTTGGTATAAGTATAATCAATATATTTATAAATGAATTGTTTGCAATATATATTTCTTTCCTTTATTTTATTAGTTTGTTTTCTATGTGTAAACAGTTAATTGAAATGGCACTCACTCAATCCTATAATTTTGGTTTGACTTTTTTGTTATAATTGTGGGTTGACTTTTAATACTGCAATTGTAATTCATGCTCTTACTCTCATTCAATAAAAATAAGATAATTGCATATTTTTATTTTTTATATGTCAATTTTAAGAGATCCACGGATTAAAAATTATATTTTTAATTTTTAAAATATTAAAAATTATAACTAACTTATTTATATTGGGTGGATGAAGGCACATATCATGTTATAAGCATAGGATACAAGTATATGATTTCAAGTATTTCAGAATTTCTTATTTTTATCCTGTTATTTAGGGTACTTTTTGCGTTTATTTGTTTTCTTAATACTTGTACAACAATATATATACAACTACAAACTGCATCTATTTATTTTCACGGAGTTTGAAGTTAATTTATCCTTAGTTTAAAACTTTTTATACTATCAATGGATAAGAAAATGAAGTATTATTAAAAAAGCATGAACAATTAAATTTTTTTACCAACAATAAAATAATTTTAATAATTTCTTAATGATGTAACAATACATAACATGTGATGGCATAAAACTAATTTTATATCGAGGATGGATTACATTTAAATCCTTTTTTGAAAGAGTAAAATTTGATCTATTACTAGTATAAAATATTTAATGTTATCAATAAATAAAAAGATGTTACATCATTAAAAAATTATAAGCAATTAAGATTTATTATCAAAGAAAACAGTGTTAATAATATTTTTTAACGACATAATCGTACATGAGTGGATTGGATTATAATGCAAAATTTATTTACACCTGGGTGGATCAAATTCAAAAGCTCTCTTGAATACTTGCACAACAATATACAACTAACAACTTCTCATGATTACTAACCATGTAGAAAAATAAAAAGGAATAAACTTCTCTGAAATGGTCAATTAATAATGAGGAACGTGTTGCCACTACGTGCTTTAAACAGATAAAAGTTAAAACCAAAGCTGATAATGACAAATACAAAGCCAGTGAAGGGTGAGTTTGGTCATTTGATCATAACGGATTAGAAAGCCAAAACTCGCACGTAAACAACACTTGTTTTAATCACAAATGATATTCCAATTAAAACTAACTAATCAAATAGTAAACAAAGACTCACTCACTTAAAACCAAAAACTAGATCCACCTGTTGAATAGGAAACTTTCTATTACTTGGTCTTTGCTTCCCATTGCAACACTTCTCACTAATTTCTCATCTTTATTATTTCATCAATTCTAAAACTTTCACAATTTCTTTTATTATTATTATTATTATTATTATTATTATTAGCTTTAAATTCAAATTGTAAAAATCCTTCGAAAACCCAAGATTTGATCATTTGAATATCATGCTCTCAATGTTTGGCTATGACAATTAAAGGTGGCTCAAACAAAGCCTGTGCTTCCTGCAAATACCAAAGAAGAAGATGTTCAAAGGAGTGCATTTTAGCCCCATATTTCCCTGCTGATCAGCCCAAGAAGTTTCAAAACGCACACCGTTTGTTTGGCGTAAGCAACATCGTCAAGATACTCAAAGAGGTCGAACCAGAACAGAAAGATGAAGCCATGGAATCCATCATCTTCGAGTCCAATATGCGTGCAAGATATCCAGTTCACGGCTGTTTAGGCGTCATATTGCAATACAATCAAATGTTGTTAAACTACATCGAAGAGCTACGCCAAGTGAGAACCCATCTGGCTTTCTGTAAAGAACATTACCGTCAAAATCTTAGCCCTAATTATCAATTACCGCCGCCGGTCTCTCCTCCGGATTGCTCCTTTTCGTCCCAACAATTACAGTTTGTTTCCATGCCTACCAACAGTGATAATCCTCCTCCAATCTACAATCCTTTGCAACACAGCAAAGATAAATTCAATATGGCGGATCAAAATGGCATTTATAATAACGATTTTGTTGGGGGTGAGGAAATTTACAATGGTGGAGATGCTTTTTTAGAGAGTGATGATAACTTGAAGCCACTGAATATTGTTCCACAATCTAATTTCATTGGGAATGAATTTGCCGATCAACGAGAATTGGATATTTCAGCCGATTATGATGGCATAACCTTTGATGCAATTGCCGATGATCGGCAATCATTTATTGGATGCAAAGAATTATGTGAATCAAGGTATTATTCAAATTTTTGTTTTTCCAAAGCCAAAATTTTCACTTTTCATCATCTTCCAAATCCAATTCAGCTACAATGCAAACACTAAAATTGTAGAGACGAATTTCGTCAAATGATTGCAGAAAACGATTGAATTTTTTAATCTAATTTGCATTGATGAATGTAATTTGCAGTGCGGATTCCTCATTTAGAGATGCAACGCAACATGTTTCAAACAATGAACTGAGGAGTGCAGCGGCCTACTTTAGTCTGACAAGCGTTAAATAATGACAAAATTGTCAGGTGCTTAGCTGTGAGTTGAGTGTCCTGGGCATAAATGATCACATCTTTATATGGTGCTTTAGTTTCAGGTTGAGGTTTATTGTGAATAGTTTTTGAGTTTATTTTGATTTTGTTAACTACTTAAAATGTTTTGAATAATAAAATTCTCCATCGATTCTCATTCTTTAATTTCTTTTTGTTTTGAGTGTATATCTTTTTTTATTTTACGATGTCAATAATGCAATATCTTCCACAAAATATAGGGAAAATTCGTAATTAGCAAAACTATGTAGGCGATGTTAAAATTTTGGATAAAAGTATCAAAATTAGAGTAATGTTTGTTTTGCCAAAAAATCATACTCTAAAATGTTTATTTTAATTTTTTTGGCATGAGAACTGCTCATGCAATTTTGTGTGTACTCTTTCTTTACAACAAATGTGATTCTTATGCACCAAGCAACAATAAATTTGCTCTTTTAAAAAATTGTTTTCTGTTGAATAGATTCTCCTTCATCATGTGTTTTCTTTTAAAACAAACAAACGTTAAATATCAAATTAGAAACACATAAAATTAATTAATTGTATTTTTTGTCCTTCAAGTTTTTCTAACAATTCAATTCAGTCCCAATTTTTTCTTCTTTTTTTTTCCCCCTAAGATGTTTCTTTTTTCAATCTTACCTGTTTCTTCTTTGAGTTCCTATAATTTTGACCATGAACCAAGAGACGCACAGAAAGATCCTTGTGCTTCAACATGCATTTAGTTATCAGATTTGTTTTTCTCTAAGTTTGAGTTGTAGATATTGATTTTAAGTTTGAGCTGCTGATATTATCAAGTTTGATCATATATTTAAAAGTAGATATGAAAACTTTTGATTGCCAATTGGATTCGTACTATATATTTTATAAATATTTGGATTGAGATTTTTATGGATATATAAATTGATTATGTTGGCAATAGTTATTTTGTTTTTTTCAACTTTTCGAAATATTAGAATTTTACTTGTGCGTTTACAGGACTCGTTTACTTTTCATTAATTGAAAAGTGTTTCAATTTATTTTATAAAATTTTGTCCAATAAGTGGAGAAATATTTAAATGTATTTTAAAATAAAATAATAAAATATTTAAAAAATAACAATTTGTATGACCAATAAGTTCTACAATGAAATAGCATTAAAAATATTCATTTATTTAAAACTAAAATTTTAAAACTTGCAACAAAATAATGACCAAATTTTAAAGATATATTTTTCTCCTTAAATATCAAAACAGGCAAATTAAAGGGCTGTTTGGGAAGCTGTTTTTTTGTTTTTAAAAATTATTTTTTTTATTTTTTTCTTTTACAAAAATAAAAAAATCTGTTTGGCAACCTGTTTTCAAAAACTATTTTTTAAAAGTATAACTGAAAAAATAGTTTTCAGGAAATACCAAAATGATATTTTTCCTTGTTTTTGTATAGAACTCTTTTCAGATTTTTTTCAAAAATAAGAAGAATACCTATTTTCATTACTGACAAAGTTGTAAATAATATTAAATATATTTTTTCATCTTCAAAAATAAAGAAAATACTTATTTTTAAAATTTACATCCAAACAAGTTTTTTATT
>JANHAO010024423.1:0-11626 GCA_026873985.1 Saraca asoca
GATTCTTCAGGTTCATTGAGAAATATGGTACTCATATTGTTGTTGGGGTGAAGATGGGAGGTAAGGATGTGGTTCACATCAAGCAATCAAAAAATTCAAATCTGGAGTCCACTGAAGTGCAGAGAATACTAAAGCAATTAGCTAATGAGAGGTTTTTTGGATATCCAAATAGATGTACAAATGCCAATACTGCTGAAATATCAGGGAAATAGAAGGTATGGATTTGACTGTATATTTTCTGCATTAGTATGTTACATTTACTACATTCCTAAAGTTCTTGATGTTATGCATAAAGGAGATGAAAGGAATAGTTGGCATTGATTAATTATTTACATTTTTTGGTTTAAATAATTATTAAAATTACACAATATTATATTTTCAAAATTTTGTAATTTTGTAAATGGAAATCCTACTAGTATATTAAAAATTTTCCATGGGTCCCCGTGGGGATCCATTTCCCTACAGGAATCAGGGACGAGGACCAATTTTTCCCTAACACTACGGGGTAGGGACGGGGACAGGGAAAAATTCCCCAATAGGGATCGGGGATGGGGACCTCATTCACCATCCCTGCCCCGCCCCATTGCCATTCCTACCTACGACCCTAACGAGTCATTTGGCACTCCCTTTCACCTTATCCATGGCTCTTCGATTCCCAATGATAGTTGATAATAATCACTCTTAATTTTGATAAAAGTGTGCCGCATCATCATGAGCCGGCCGCTAGCTCCCCTTGAGTTGTAGGATTATGGGTAACTAACAGGCCTTTTAATTTGACGATGGGTTTGCATGCATTTATAAACTGAAAGGGCCTTTTCTCTCCCTTTTAGTTGCCATTCAAAATCTCTAGAGTTCTAGTTTCTTCTACTCGTTTGCTCTTCCGGTTATTGTGACAGTTCCTCCGTCACCTATTTTCGCTAGTTTCGATCTAATTTTTTAGCTATTGCTCAAGCTCTCCTCATTGAAAACTATTGCTACAAACCATTCCAAACCTTCTGTCTCTACAAATCATGGTATGTCTCCTTTTACCTTGCACTTTTCTACTTTTCCTCTTTCGTAGGCAGTAGGAAACCTGACCGTAACTAGCTGATGGATGGTAGGGCTAATAGGTAGAACCTGTTTGGGTGTTTCGGCTTGTTTGAACTGGTATAGTTAGTCTGCTAGTAAACTTAGGGTTTTTGGATGTTATTTTCAGCCTTTCGGGATTTTGGGATTCAATTGTTGTGTCCCCTCCATTTGCCAAAGTCTGCGTTGTTGATGAGGTGACTTAGAGTGTGCATGGCCTGGAGTGTAGAGGGTTGTTAGTCCTAGCCTTTGGTATGATTTGCTTTCAGTGACCTAACCAGTTTTTTTCTTTGTGTAGATGGGAGCAGGTCATGCACATTTTCATCATCTAATTAGGGACAAGGACAATGAACCGGATTCATCCCAAAGCGCGAGAGCCATGTGACATACTAATGAAGCGACCTCGAGTGGGAGGGAGGTCGCCATGGTCCTCAGTGCTTTTTCGGACCATATCGAGGGCCGAGAGACTACTGCAGGCCAGCGCCTCGACCACCAGGTATTCAAGCTTTATACTTCAATCGTGCACCTCCGTAAAATTCAATCCACGATCCAATCATGCCGGATCCCCAAAAGGTGTGGTATTATGGTTCCCAATCTGCAAGATTACGATCTTTATCGTCCTCGTGGTTTCATCACTATCAGTCTCCCGCACTTCACAGTGAGACTAAGATTTCCAATGCAACCCTTCATTGTCAACTTCTTAAATAAAATAAAACTTAGCCCATTCTAGCTCACACCAAACTCCTACACTTTACTCATCTCACTAGCCCTAATCCATTTCGGCAATGACCTTCCACCACCATCACTTGAAACTCTATGCTACCTGTATAACCTTAGGTGCGCGAGCTCGATGGACGAGCTTTACTATTTCTTGGCTCGACGGACATCGTACATGAGTATCTTGCCGAAGAGGGATGCCAAAGGGAAGTCCAACGCAAGGCGTTACAAATCTCGCTAGTTCTACATTTCATCCCCCTTATTGCGCTACCTTAAAAACTTTGATTTTGTTCTCATTTCAGGTAGGTAGACTGGGAGCAAGTAAGCTTGATGGTTAATATTTGCTCTTGATTCTGACCTTTGCTTGATTTTGGAGATGGGACTGGTAAGAGGCCAACGCTAGGGGCTAAGGAGTTAGAGATCTTGGACCAGTTCGTGACATTTGATGATCTTGAGAATGATTTCAAGTTCAATGAGAGTCTTTTCTACTATTATAGGCTCGCCCCGACCAAAGATACCGAGCTTACAAGGGAGGTAGGAATCCGTCGAGTGACAGAGGTTAGGCCTGCTAATTTTGATGATTACAACAAAGTGATGGAGCTTATTCTAAGGACGTTACCTTTGGACAATGAGGAAGAGGCCCCTCTAGCCCTCGAGAACGATACGATTGCAGTTGTCATAGACAAGCTAGCAACCTCTGTCACGGTCCCTTCATAAGGACCAGCCTCAACGTTGTGACTTGAAAAAATGGCCACAACTGACATTGTTACCCCTTTCGGTCCTCCCCCCAAGAAGTGAAAGGTTGACAAGGGAAAGAAGAAGGCAGCCTCTCATAAGCATGCAATACGTGAGGTCAAGGTTGTGGCACCATTGGTCCAGCCTGACTCTAAGATCAAAGAGTATGCTCAGACCCTTGTTGACAACATGGGTATGATCCTGGGGCCCAGCAGTAGGATTGGGGTGTTGGAGGCCAAAGAGTTCACTATCGAGAGGTTGGTAGGATATGCGGCTCGCCACAACTTGGTGGTAAATATTGCTCCTTATCTTGATCATCCTATTTGCTTTATAGTCTAACCCTATTGTTTGCTCCAAGGCTAGGATGACGAGAAGTCCACTCTCATGGATAAGCTAGCAATCTCAATAGTTAAAGTCCTGGAGTTAAAGGAAAAGGTCAAGGAAATGGAAGCTACTCTATCTCATAAGGTAGCGTGTTGCGAGGATACTATGTTGAGTATTGGCCTCATGACCAATGATTTAAATAAGGCCAGGATAGAGCTGGATGAGGCTCAATCACAAGTGCGATTAGCAATGAAAGTGGTCGATACTATTGAGGAAAGAGTGAGATCTGCAAAGTAGTGAGCTGAGGCTGCTACTGAGGAGTTAGAGGTGCTGAAGAGAGAAGTTGAGCTCGCTAAGGAGGAAACGGCTAAAGTCAAAGTAGAGACGTCTTCGCTGGTGGCAAAATTGGCCAAGGAGACGAGGACCAAGACTTATGCTGCTTTCTGCTACACTTTGTAGGAGGAACATCCTAAGTTGGACTTCTCTTTGTTTAACCCACAAGCTCTCGTAGCCATGGATCGCTACAAGAGGAGAGCCACTAAGGCCAGCTCCATGGGGAAAGGACAGAGTGCCAAAGTTAGAGCTTCTCCTGCAGAGGTTGCTGTTCAAAGGGAAGTGGCATGCAGGTTGCTGATGCTACTCCAATGACTGATGTTCCTGACGTTCCAGCTTCCGACCCCCAAACTGGTGGAGACTTAGCTCTTAAAGCTCCAGCCTTTTGAAATATAAATTTGTAACTTTGAGTTTCTTTTCTAAAACTTATGACAAACTTTGTGGACAATTTGTATGGAATCATTTCGTTATGATGAAAGCTGAACACATCTTTCTCCATTACTTTCATGCTTGAATATGCAACATTATTTGTCTATATTGGGGCTAAAATCTAACATGCTATGTCAACTGTCACTATACTGCATAACATGTTACTTTTACATAGAATTCCTTACGGGTCTTATTCCACAAGAATTCAAAGAATTATGTAAATATTTACAATAGACCAACCCTTATACGATGAGACACTTATTGATAGTAACGATGAAACTGCTCAGCGTTCCAGGCTCGAGGGAACTCCATTCTGTTCATATCTGCTAAATGGTAGGCTCTATCACTCATGATCCTTTTAACAAGGTATAGACCCTCCTAGTTTGGCCCTAAGGTCCCCTTGTTGGGTTTACGTGCTCCAGGAAGAACGAGACGTAGGATGAGGTCACTGGGCTTGAATTTTTGAGGTCACATTTTATGATTGTAGTGCATTGCAATGCATCATTGATAGGCAACAATCCTGAGGCTTGCCCTATCCCTCACTTCTTCCACAAGGTCCAGGTTCGTAGCGAGTAGCTGGTCGTTGTCTTTCTAGTTGAAAATGATTCTTCGCTGTGTCATAACTTCAAGTTCTACTGGGATCATTGCCTTATATCCGTATACCATTGAAAAGGGGGTTTCCCCTATGGAATTGCAAGGCATGGTCCTGTAGGCCCAGAGCACTATCTGTAATTTATCTGCCTAGGCTCCCTTTTTAGCTTCTAACTTGGTCTTCAAAATCCTCTTAATGATCTTGTTAATAGCTTTCACCTGTTCGTTGGCTTGCGGATGGTCTACAGTTGTGAAGCTTTTAACAATTTTGAGGTCATTGCAAAACTTAAGGAGCTGTTTGCTAGTAAATTGAGTCCCATTATTGGTCACAATTTGTTGAAGGACCCTGAACCTGCAAATGACATTGTTCCATACGAACTTTTCGACCTTGGAAGATGAGATTTTAGCGAGTTCCTTCACCTCTGCCCACTTGGTAAAGTAGTCCACGACCATTATCGCATATTTGCAATTTCCTCGAGCTTTAGGAAGTGGTCCTATCAAATCCATTCCCCAGATTGTGAATGACCACTGACTGTTCATTTGCTTTAGGTAGGTTGGCGAAGCTCATGGCACCTTTGTGAACCTCTAACACTTATCACATCTCTTGATGAGATTTATAGCATCCTATTTCATTGTCGGCTAGTAAAATCCATGATGAAGAGCTTTTTGTGCCAAGGATAGCCCCCCAGCATGGTTTCCACAATGACTTACATGAATCTCCTCCAGGATAGTGTTGCAACCTTTACCATCAATGCATATCAGAAGTGGGGTTGTGAACCCTCTCTTGTATAGTGCGTCATCATAGATGCAATATTTGGCCGCTCAAGCTCGTAGATGTCATGCCTCAAGTTTATCTTCTGGTAACTTATCATTCTACAGGTAGTCTAGGATTGAATTCATCATGATATCTTGTTGCTCAATACTTGGTGATGGAAGGAGTTCTACTGAGATTTTTCCTAAGAGATCATCTTCTTTAGTAATGGACAGGCGAGCCAAGGCGTCGACATGTATATTTTAGGTCCATGGTATTTGATTGATCTCGTATAGTTGGAAGGAACTTAATGACTCTTGGACTTTTTAGAGATAACTCATCATTTTTTACCTTCAAGCCTGGTATTCACCTTTTGCCTGGCAAACGATGAGTTGTGAGTCACTGAAAACCTTTAACTTTTCAACTCGCACCTCTCTGGCCAATCGTAGACCTGCCAACAAGACCTCGTACTCAGCTTCATTGTTAATGGCTTCAAAGCCAAACCTTAGAATGCAGAAGACTTTGTGTCCTTCTTGACTGACGAGAAGTATTCCTGCTCTGGCTTTTTAGTTACTTGATAACCTATCAATGTATAATTCCCACCATAGGGCCTCAGGAATTTCTTTTTCCTATTGTATGGGCCATGTGAATTTTGTAATGAAACTGGCCAGTGCTTATCCTTTGATGGTTGATCTGGGCTTATATTCGATGTTGAACTGGGTGAGCTCTATTGCCCATTTGAGCAGCCATCCTAAGGCGTTCGTCTTCTGCAAGACTTATCTAAATGGGAACTGTGTGAGGACCCTTATGCTATGGGCTTGGAAGTAGGGTCGTAGCTTTCTTGAGGCAATGACCAGGCAGTAGATGAGCTTTTCCATAGGTGAATATCTCATTTCGGCATCCAGTAGTCTCTTGCTTACATGGTAAATGAGGAGTTGAGTTCCTCCCTCTTCTCACATTAGGGCTGCACTTAAGGCATGATGGGATACTCCTAAGTACATAGTTAATCTCCCATCTTTTTTTAGTTTGGATAGGAGTAGAGCCTGTTTGAGGTACGACTTGAGCTCCTGAAAAGTGACTTCACACTCCAAGGTCCATTCAAACCTCTTCACTCTTTTGAGGATGTTGAAGAAGGGGATGCATTTATCTATTGCCTTCGAAATGAATCTTCCAAGTGTAGCAATCTAGCCGTTCAAGCTTTGGACATCTTTTGGACCTATGGGGGAGTGCATGTCAAGGAGTGCTCTAATTTTCTCCGAGTTTGCCTCAATCCCCCTATTATTGACCATAAAATTGAGGAATTTGCCTGAGGTAACTCCAAACGCACATTTATGTAGGTTTAGCTTCATTTGATACCTTTTTAGGGTCTAAAACATCTCTTCTAGGTCACGAACATAACTGACGAGCTATTTAGACTTTACCAACATGTCGTCAATGTATGCCTCCATTATCTTGCCAATCTGCTCTCAAAACATCATATTTACTAATCACTGGTAGGTTGCCCCTAAATTTTTAAGCCTAAAAGGTATCACCTTATAGTAGTATAACCTGCGATCAGTAATAAATGAGGTATGTTCTTTGTCCTGCACAACCATTGGAATTTGATTATACCCCGAATAGGCATCCATGAAGGTGAGGAGCTCATGCCTTACCGTCGCGTGTACAAGCTGGTCAATCATCGGCAAAGGGAAACTGTCCTTAGGGCACGCCTTTTTAAGATCAGTAAAATTGATGCACGTCCTCCACTTCCTATTCTTTTTCTTCACGAGGACGAGATTGGCCACCCAAGTGGGATATTGCGCTTCTTGAATGAAATTATTCTCCAAGAGCTTATCGACCTCTTCTTTCAGTGTCGCATAGCATTTGGCCATCATCGGCCTTCTCTTTTAGCAAATTAGTTTAACTTGGGAATTGATATTCAATTTGTGGGACAATACATTCAGATCAATGCCCACCATATCTTCATGGTTCCAGGCTTAGACATTCATATTTACCTTGAGAAATTCTGTCAGCTACGTTTTCACATCAGATGGTAGGCATTTCCTTAACTTAAGGCATCTTTCTTCATCTACCTCGTTGACTCGCATGTCCTTGAGCTCTTCAACGAATCTAATGGCTCACTCAGTGTCTACCTCTCAAGGGTCAAGGTCGTGGCTAACTCGCTTTATACTCATTACCCAGGATTCGCCTCCGGACACCACATTCAATTTCTTCCCTTGGACTTCGAGTTTAATCGCATCCTTATAGTAGCGCCAGGCTACCTACTGCTCCCACCGCACACATCTGACTCCATTTAAGGTCGAGAACTTAATAATCAGTGTCCTAATAGATGTCATCATATCAAAATCATTCATGACAGGTCATCCCAGCACCATGTTGTGGGCCAAGGGATAATTTATAATCAGAAAGTCCACCATGATAGTCGCTTGTTGGTCGAGGTCCCCCAAGGTGAGTGGGAGTCTGATTCATCCCATCAGGGGTATCCCATCTCTCGTGAAACCATAAAGGGGTTCGAGTGAAGGATCCAGTTGACTCGTGCTCATGCCCATCTGGTTTAAGCATCTCTTGTACATCACATTAATGGGGTTTTCAATATCAACCATTATCCTTCTCACTTCAGTGTTATCGATCTTTGCCCGAATGACAATTGCATCATTATGAGGATAATGAATCCCTTGTGCATCTTCCTTCGAGAATGAGATGTTGTCCAAAGCTACTTTAGCCTTCTTGGTGAGTTTTTCATGTTCCATATGACTCGTAAGAAGAACACGGCATACTGCTCACACATAGCGGTTATGAGACCAGTTCAAAGTGCCCGTGATGTGAGGTCCATCGTGCATGGTGAAGATGTTCCTCATAAAGGGTGCTTCCTCACGCTCTAGAGTTTGGTGATACTACAGCATAGGCTACTGGGGATATGGGGGCCACTATCCCAAGGATCTCAACACATAGTCCCTTAGGCATCCTCTCTTAATGAGGTCCTTAATGGCGTCCTTTAGCGCTCAATAATCTGTAGTGTTGTGCCCGACTTCACTGTGATAGGCACAGAATTTTTTACGGTTCCTTTTCTCAATAGGGGCCTTTAGGGGCTTGGGCTTGCCAAAATATTCATTGTTCCTCTCAGTTATGTAGATCCTGTCCAGCGTATCTGACAAAACGATATAGGTATCATAGCGACCTTGAGGTTGAAACTGATCATTGTGAGCTTTCTTTGCGGTTTGGCCTACAAAGCCCCCTTTTAGCCCTCTTTGTTGCTCCTGCCTCCACTTCTCTTCTTACCTCGATTGGAGGTGCTCGCTTCCTTCTTCTTATTTGACTTCTTTGGACCAAAGGTTTCTTCTCATCGGATCTCTTCGGCGCTTGTTCATAGAACTCACCTAGGCTCTTGATGAGGGACTTGTATATGTCCTCATACAATTTTCCATCCTTTCGGAGTTCGGTTGAGATTGTCATGAGGACACTCTCATCTGACAAATTTTCCACATTGCTAACTTCATATTAGAACCTGGTGATATAGTCCTTAAGTGACTCGTCTTTCCATTAGAAGACCATCGCTAAGTGGTAGGATGGGACAAGCTACCTCTTTAACATCCTATACTGATTGAGGAACTTCACTTGACATGCCTCCTAACTCCTTATGTTGTGAGCTCGAAGACTTCTAAACCACATCCACGGCACCTCTCCAAGCGTGGTGGGGAAGACACGACACTTTACCAACAGATTAGAAGTCTACAAGTCCATCTGGATGTTAAAAGCATCCAAATGGCTGTAGGGATCACTATCCCCATTGTACAAAGGAATGTTTGGGATCTTAAATCTATGAAGAAGGGGCTCTGTCTTGATTATGCTGGAGAACAGAGTTCTCTTCTCGTGGGATTCTCGATTATCCTGAGACACAAAGTTCTTCTCCAATTGTTCCATCCTCTGGAGCAATTCTTCAATCATTGGGTCCTGGCACTTAGATCAGTGATTAGAAGTTTGCCAGCTCATTTTGTCTTGCTTACTATAAGAATGTCAGTTGGAGGTTTTATGGCTCTTGTCGTGCTCGTAGCTGGGTGAATCGTGGCCCGTGTCTTGCTTACGATCGATTTTGTGCAAGCTCGTCTCGATGTGAGCTTTCACCTTGTTGGTCATCTCCCTTGTCCTTTCAAACTTAGTGGACTTTGAACCTTAACCATGAGTTAGATGAGTGGAGCAAATTGGTTTGGTGATGCTCAATCCTAGCTTATTCTTTGTGTTGAGGCTCTGGCTAATGATATCCACACTCGGGTGCAATAACTTCACCTTGTCTAGGTGTACTTTGGGCGTGCACCTGGGCCAATGCTCTCACCATGTCAGCCAACTCCTTCATGGTGTTCTCAAGTGCTTCCCAACACCAATCAAGTGCTTCTTGGCATTGTTGCCAAGTTTGAAGTTTGTCAGTTTCAGGAGCCATAAACTACTGTAGGATGAAGGAGGCTATGTTGGTATTGGCACCTGTCGTAGGGGCAACTATGTTCCATTGTTGTGTCTAACCTTTGGGTTGGCTAGTAGTAATTTTTGTAATCCTGGTGGCTTTTCCTCTCACCATTGTGCTTGAAACAGTTTAAAATAGCTTATCAAAGATAAAAGATGAAGAGTGTGTAGTAAGGGCCCTCTTAGCACCAAAATGTTGACACCAAAATCTGGTCAATAGATCCAAGTTCAATATCGCCCCAATCTACAAGTTGAATATGGCAGAAAATAGAAAAGAAAGATAATGGGAGAGAAGAAAGATAGTAAACACCAGAAGTTTTATCATGGTTCAACTAAAGTCAAGTTGGCCCCTACATCCATGCTAATTTTGATTATCAACTAACAGTTGTTTTTTGAATACAATGGCAGTGTTCTCTCTGTGTTCCGGCAGAGTTTCTACATGTAAATTTCTCCTTCCCCTTTATAATGATCACCCTTTCCTATTTATAGAAGGGGAAAGGTTACAAATATAAATTTATAAGTAGCAAAATGATTATTTCTGCTGCACTGAGCATTTAATGCTTGGCATCAGGTAATTAATGTTGGACAAATCATTGTCGGACTTCTTGGGGGCTCATGTGTTGGTTTAGAGGTTAAGCTGTCACTTGGATATATGTGCCTTGCATTACTGACTCAGCTCCATACATGTGTCTGACTCGCTATCCTTATGACCTAATATTGTGCTGATAGGTGAGTTGGAAGCTTTAGCTGGCCTCGCGGTACGTGCTTAGTCGCTCTCATTGTGGTTGGTTAGAGGGACATGTTGTTCATTGATAAGTGGAAGGTCTTCTCAACGAGCTGCTTTCTTGGTCACGACATCACTCATCGTCTTCAGCTCGCACCCGTGGCTTAGTGTCCTTGCTAAGCGATCTCAAACCCCGATTTGGGCCTCTACCAGGTTGGCTGTGCCTCTAGCTAGACTTTGGCTAGCCCAAGCTGTACTTTCTAAAAAATACCCATAACAATTTCAGACCTGGATCCTGATATCCAAACCTCAAAAATCCAAGTTCGAGTAATCCATCTTTGGATTGCAGAATGGAACAATAATCAAAATCATCACAGCATTGAAATGCTATTGGTAGATAAAAATGTAAGTATACTTCTATAATGTTTTAATTGCTTTAAGTTCGTGAATTTATATATCTATTACAACTGTATAATCCATTTCTCTTGAATATAGGTTGAAAAAATTTAAGTAACGACATTTGGAAGAATCCTTTATGAGAAGTATAAGGGAAAGCTTACCAAGGGAAAGTGTTACACAATCTAAAACTTTCAAGTAAAAGAAATTGATCAGGACTATAGAGCAAGCCATCACCATTATAAGATCCAGTTCCACCTGAACAATGGAGTTTAACTACTCAAAGTAGACCTTCCTCTTTATTGCTGCACATTTCTACCCTTTAAGCATATACTATCCAGAGTTTGTGGAAACAAAAATTTGATTGGTAATAAATTACATTTCAGTCCAATTATGTCCTTTAGTATTATTCATCTATCTTTAACACTTGAATATGTTCAACTGTCAATAAATGTCATTGGTGAGTTGCAATCCCATGAAAAAATGGAAATTAAAGACAATGGGACTAAGAAAAAGAATATCTACCTTAGAGATAAGAAGTAAGTATCAACCTTACACAATTACAAGTTATAGTACATATTTAGGTATTAATAATTTAAAACACATACTAACATGTAAAATCATCTACAATGTAGCCAAGTTATGTTGATATGTTCATTGTGGAGGGGAGCTTGCTAAATATGTTGAAAACTTCATTCGTGAAACTGAAGACAATTCTCTCATTGTGATATTCCAACTGGCTAGGTTGAAGAATAACAAGGTTAGTATAGTTACTATAGATTTTTAATATTAAGCTGCCATTGTTTATCACATTATTGATTTACTTTCATTAGCAACCAGAGGGTAACATTCAGACCAATTCTTGGAGTGCTTCAAAGATTGTCTTCAATCTAGACATTCCATAAGCATTGGACTTGAAGAAAAAGTACTTCTTATGTAATTTATGTAATATGCATTTTTTCCTCATTATTAGGCAGATTGTGTAATTATTTATATTTAGATCTTGCTCATTGCTACATAAATAGTGTCTATCTGTCTCACATATTTCAATTATTTTAACTTTCCTCTTTACCTCTATAGCCTACCTTCCTCTTGAATTCATGTTT
>JANHAO010024424.1:0-11627 GCA_026873985.1 Saraca asoca
TAATTTATAATTTTATAATAATTATATTCAATATTTATATTTTAAATAATTTAAGAAATATAAACTTTTTAATATTCTTTTTAACTATAGCATGTGTTTATAATATTTGTATATTTTAATCATGTATTATATAATCTTATGATTTTATATTATTATTCTTATTTTTTAAATAACTTTTTATTATACTTCCTTCCACTTCCTTTTCTCTCTATTTCCACCCAACCAATCAACATAAAATTATCTTCCATTCCTTCCATCTTCCCTTCCTTTCCTTTCCTTCCCTTTCCTTCCCTTCCCTTCCCTTCCCCTTATACTAGCCAAGCAGAGTGTAAAATTAAAATGGAAACAAAACAATCTTAATTACGGGGACAGTCAGAGAAAGTACTAGCGCGTTTTCCGGTGCAAGGACGAATAAGCAAAAGCTGATGATGTGACACGTGGATGAAGCACACCCGTTCGATGCTCAAAAGATCACCACTGGGATTCACTCAGCATGGCTGAGATTCATTGAAACTGAAAGAGAACTGTAGACAATTTAGTGGCCCGCCAGTGGTACATTTTCATCATTCTATCCCTCACGCACTCTTTCTCTCTCTCTCTCTCACAAACTTCACTCTATCCGAGTATTAGCCAACATAAAATCCAGTCTGTGTTATGTAAGTGATACAGAGAGAGAGAGGGAGAGAGAGGAGAAAGGGTGCCTGGTGACCGTAAACGATAATGTGTACAGTAGAGTTGATGGGTGCAGTTACCATGGCGGCGTTGCAGGGCCTTTAATTCCATGTGCCATAATTTGCTGCTGCCAGCCACCAAGAGAAGAACTAAGCCAGCTCTCTCTCTTTAACAACAAAAGCAGCACTTGCTTCTTTTTCTCTGGTCCTTTGTCCTCAATTTTCGTAATTGTGTTTTTGGCAGAGCTCAAAAGCTGCATAAACTTCTAACTACTAGAAGATCATATTTAAGTCGCCCCTACTTCTCATCACTGTCGCAGAGAGTCAAAATCCACGAGAGAAAAGAACTAAACCCTATTACTGTCTGAAAACAAACCCTTCCAAACATTTTACCGCTGTACCCTAGCTGATCTTTCAAATTAATTCAAGATTGGCGAAGGTTGCCATCTGCTATGGATTATTTTTGCTCTGAAGTGGCAATTGTTTCAGCTTTAGGGTGCAACAAATGGCTGAGTTGTTCTCTCTAGGCGGAAGCGAAGGCTCAACACGAAACAAACAAGAGCAAGAAAAGGGAGAAAACAGCCTATTCTTGTTCAGGAATGAAGAGATCTACAACAGAGGATTCGAGATTTGGCCACAGTCTTATCAACCACACCAAAACTTGAGCAATTACTTCTCGTTTGGAGTGGGTCCTAGTCGCAGAAACTACGAGGACGACGTCGACGTCTCTGATGAGTCTACCAGATTCGGATTCACAGTGATGAGGTCTGGAGGTTTAGGGGGAGGCATGAACTGTCAGGATTGTGGCAACCAAGCTAAGAAAGACTGTGCACATCTTAGATGCAGGACTTGCTGTAAGACCCGAGGGTTTCAGTGCCCAACCCATGTCAAGAGCACTTGGGTTTCCGCAGCCAAACGCCGTGAGCGCCAGCAACAACTCACTGCGTTGCAGCACCAACAGCAAAATCAACTCCGGGGAGAGCATTCAAAACGACACCGAGATAATCAAGCTGCTGCCTCTCTAGCTATCACCACAACAGGTAAAGTGAAACTTAGTTGTAAGATACAATACAAACAAACAAAGAGTCATATAGAGAAGAAAAAGTTCATAATAAAGATAAAAATAAAACTATTGAGGAAATTTTGGATTCAAATCCTTGAAAGGTCTATGACTGTTACTAATTCGACTATACAGCTAATTTCGAGTCTAGCTATCTATCAATCTATCAATCTATCTATATATATGTGTATATATATATGATATTGCTAGAGAAAGATGCAGTGAGATCTGGAGGAATTATGGTCTTTGATTACTATACCTAACGGATCCCATATCATTTCAGTGTGAAATAATAATCCACTCCACTCCATAGTCCTATCAAGCTATATATGCTTTCCTTTCTTTTTTTCTTCTTTTCTATTTATTCAATCACTGTTTATAAGTAAAACTGACGAAAGTTCCTCGTGATCCCTGGGGCTTCAAACTAGTTCCTCTTTTTAACTCGTTTTCAAAAACAAACCCCCCCCAACTAAAATGGTAGCTGAGAATCTTAGCTAGTTCCTTGAGTTTAGAAATAAGAATAATTTCTTTGTTTGATAAATATTAGGGTTGGAACTGGGACAATTTCCATCTGAAGTGAACTCTCCAGCGGTGTTTCGATGTGTGAAAGTAAGTGCAGTAGACGCTCCAGATAAGCAATACGCGTATCAAACCGCAGTTAACATCGGGGGACATCTTTTCAAAGGAATTCTCTATGATCAGGGCCCAGAAGGTCCTTACACCACAGGTGGTGAAAGCTCTTCTGGCGGAGGTGAAGCTCAACAACTTAATCTTATAACCGCTGCAACCACATCCACCGCCACAACAAGCGGCAACCCATTTGACCCTTCACTCTACCCCGCACCACTGAATGCGTTCATGGCAGCTGGTACGCATTTCTTCCCACCCCCAAGATCATAAAGACGTGTGTGGTGTCTCTACATTATTTTTTCGGTTGTCTTTGACTCGTTCAATATGTCTTACGAGATCATTTGATGTAGCTAGAAGGAAGGGTTTGCTAATAATTTTAAAATGGTTATTATGACGAATGACGATGGTTCAGGTGCACGAAATGGGGATGTTTGTTTTGTGCGAAATTCAATTCAGATTTTCGTGGTTATATTATTCTTATCGATGAATAGCTTTACAATTCTAGTGAGCACATGATGTCCATGTTGGTAGATGTGTATTTTTCTTGGCAGCATTTGGATATGTATGCAGTATGTTATGCGGGGTCATTCAATTTCTTTATAGTATTTTTCTTTTTCTGGGTTTACGTTGAGTAAGCTTTCTGGTTGGTGCTGAACTCGAAGCTGCTTTTTCCTGTTTATCCGTATGCTTGCCGGTTAAAATGGAACGAAATTGGTTTCGTGTTTGGTTAAACTTAGATTTTAAAAGATATAAATATATATATATATATATATATTATATTTAACTCTTTGCATGATTTCTGGGGAGAAAGGGGACGCCCAGTCTATCTTTTCTTTGTCTCCCATGCATTTGGCAAACGGCAGCTGGCCGGCGCCTCAGTTCAGTTTAATGCTTAAATAGAGAATTCAAATTACTCATCTGAAGAAGAAAAAAAGGGAAAAATCAGCCATTGGCATAGGAATTGGATGGTATAAATGCTTAATTTGTTTGGACCATAACCTTAGATGCTACTGAAAGCATGTGCATGTGATGTATGTTATATGTATAGAATGATATAGGAGAAAGTACATATGATACGATAGGGTTTGATAATGCTTTTATAGAGCGCTGGTTCTGGTTCGTAAGGAAGAATCAGAAACTTGAACGAGACTTTTATTTATTTTTGCTGGAAGATATTTTCTTAAAGAAAATCTTATTTATTTAGATAAATAAAGAAGTTTATATCACATATATATTTTATTATTAATAAAATAATATATAATTTGATGAGATAGAAAAAAAAGTTTCTTTTTAAAAAATAAATGTTATATTTTTATATTTCTTACATATAATATTAAATAAATAAAATATTTTTTTAATATTTTATAATTATAAATATAAATAAATGAAATTCACAATTAATATAACTTAAAAAATTTGGTCGGTATTGTAAAAACTGATAGTAGCATGTGCTACACTACCTTAAAGTGATACGTTTCCTTCTTTCTTCTGTAATACTATACTTTTGTTATCTTGCATTTATAACCCTTTTTCCACACATTCTCTCTCTCTCTCTCTCTTTTATGTGGCTGTATGGCATCATCACTTCTCCTTTCCCATTCTTATCTCTAGGGATGGAATGAAAGAGGTGGTGAACAAATTAAAATGCACACACATGACCAAAAACAGTCAGATGAAAATTAGTATCGTGTTGAGAAATGTGAGATGTAATAGGTTTAGTGAACATGTGATGGGATTTTTAGCTGTGTGAATATATCCCGTTATTAGTAGTCGTAGCTTAGTCGTATGTAGTTAAATAGATTGATTTTCCTTTGACTAGAACATGCCAAGTGAAAATAATAAACCCACTTTACCCATGTCATTATGAAATTGACTTCTCCGCATGCCAGGAAATTAATTCATAGATTACAGGAAAGTTTTCTTTATTTATGGATCTGGATATCACACTAGCAATAACAACAGAAAGAAAGGAATTCATATGGTTGTTTGAGCTACAGCAACAGTACATTGTCAAACTTGTGTCTTGTAGAGAACTCCTCACGGACTCTTTTATGTAGTACATGGCCTATATTGGAGTATAGGAAGAATTGTTTCTTCCCTTCCCTTGGATGAATTCTGTGCATTGAAGAATTTCCCATCTTAGAGAAAGAGAACTAGGGTTTGATATGATGGTCACGGCCTAGCTAGGGTTCATGCAAATGTATAGGTCATGGCACCACAGATTTATGCCAGCAAACTGCTTTTCTCTGCCTCTATTATCTGCTCAGCAGCACAGTGGTCCAAAGATGTAAGCTAAGGTAGCTAGTGTACGCAGCATATATTTATTTATATGCATCTCTGTTGAAGCTTTTATGAAAAAAAAATAAAGAAAATAAAATGTGGCAAAGCTAGCAAGCTATAATCCTTAGCTTGTTATTTTCAATGTTTTGGAAGCTTACCCGCCTGCCGGTGAGAAATAATAGATTTTCTAATGATATAAAATAAAGAAAATAATTATAATAGTTATTTGAGGATGTTATATATGATTTTCTTTTTTAATAGAATTTTTTTAGAATAAAATTTCTTTTTAATTCTTAAAAAATATAAATCTTTTCGTAAGTAACAAACTTTTTTTTTTTGCGTAAGTTTTAGACTTTTTTAAAGATCACAAATCATTTCCAATCACGAACTTTCTGCAATATTATGAATTTTTTCTATTTATATAAAGTATCTAGTCTTTAATGTAAGTTAAAGAGATAACAAAAATAATATTAATACAAAAATTTTCTACGAGTGATTAGTTTGTTAGTTTTAGTCATGTGGTATTTTGCATGTTTCATTTGTAAGATTATTGCAAGTATTTATAAGAGAGTACAAAACTGTTAACCTCCCATATAGGTATAATATTGGTCACATTAATCTCTGTCCCATTCATAAATCTTTGCCTATATTCAAACACAAAATCCATTATTCATGACTATTAAAATAAATTTCATTTATAACATTAAAATCATTTATTTAAAATTTTACATTAAGTGAATAGAATCATATATCTTAAATTTCTCTGCACTAAGTGAACAAAATAGTGTATATTAAAATTTCTCTACATTAAATGAATTAAAACTCTTTTTAAAATTAATAAAATTAATATTTAAAAACAATTAAAATTCTTCTAATCTTTCATTTGGTTTCAAAGTACAAAATAATTTTTTATAAAGCTACAGTAATAAATATTATCTCGAATCTGCCGATATAAATTTTATATATTTATCTTGGACCTATATAAAATATATATCATCGAATCAAATATTGGAATTGAATCTTGGATTGGTTCTCGTTAATATCATACTTAGAACTAGCAATTCCAGTAAAGTAGCGTTCCAATTTGAGTATTAATTACTAAGGTAATGTGTCCTCAAACATTTCATAGGTTTGAACAATTTAGATCTAACCATCCTTCTTCATTGAGACCCTCTCGTATATATTTCCAAATACATACTTGATAGAGAAGCTGATTAATCTTGGAACATAACTATGAACACTCGACAAAGCCATCACACAATAAAATTCATGCAATAAACCTCAATCCATTCATTTCATACTCAAAATTTGATAATTTAGGTAAAATTGTATTCTAATTTGAGTATTAGTCATCCAAAAGATGCACTCCAAACATTCCATGGTCCTAAATAATTTTATATCCAACCTTTCATCTCTATTGAGACCTTTTCGTGTATACATGCAAGTCTATACTTGATAAAGAAGTTAAATCTCAAGACATAATTATGAGCATTCAACAAAGCCATCATAAAGTTAATTTCATCAAATAAACATTAATCCATTCATTTTATGCTCAAAATCTAGTAACCTAGGTTAAGTTGCATTCTAATTTGAGTATTAGCCATTAAGGAAATGCCTTCCAAACATTCTATAAACCTGAACAATTTGAGATTCAATCCTTGCTCTCTATCATGACCTTCTCATATATACATGCAAATATATACCTAATGGAGAAGCTAAATTTGTGACATTCATTCATTTTAGAATACATGTATCACAAAGGAATTAAATCCATATTTTGAATATAATTATACCAATAGCTTTAGTGGATAGATTTGTTAAGTTATCTTATCAATGATATCTTTTCTATGACAACTTTTTACTTTTCCAACTTGTCTTAAACTAAAAATATTACTTTTAATATTCTTTATTTTAGAGTGACTTATAACATCCTTCATAAATGCCATAATTAAAGAATTTATCACATAGGATCACTCTAAACATGACATTGCATCATAAGATACATCATTTCTCTGAAGTTATATTTATAGCAACATATTTAGTCTTCATGATAGATTGGTCTACACAATCTTATTTTTTTTTTTTTGGTTATTTTTTGGCACATTGCACCTCAATCAAGCATAAACACAAGCATGGTAGTTAACTTTCTTATATCCACACAACCTTATGATTAAAATCTAAGTAACAAATTAGTTATCACTAATTAAATTAATCAGTCTTTATGATAATTTTGATATTAAGAATATTAAAGGTTTCATTTAGATCTTTCATATCAATAATATAAAACAATTAATTTTTTTATCACCATATGAAAATACACATCTTTACATGCCAAAAGAATATTATTTGTATAGAGAATTAAAATACCAATTTTAGTTCCCACTATTTTTATATATACTTGATAATATTTATAATTTTAAACAAAATCATATGCTTCAATAACTAATATAAGATTCTATTATTTAGAGGCCTGATTAAGATATAAATTAATCACTCTTTCACTTTTTCTATAGTCACTTAATTACCTAACATAATATTAGATCTTCTTTAATCTAGAAATTAATGGATCAATTCATGCGGCTCACACTTTTTTAATCAAAAATTTAATTTTGCCATTAAATCTGAGAATGTCAATAATAATTTTCTAACTATTATAATTTTTCAAGTCCCTTTCTGTTATTTGTGAAATTCGGATCGTCTTTAATAGGCTGCCCAACAACCCTGAGCGCGATAAGAATTCAGCTCGCAGGACACTCAGAGCGCTAAGTCTTTAGCTCATGTCGCTAACGACCTCCTTTGCTCGAGTTCACCCTAGCAAGACCTAGCTCAACCTCGCTACTTCAGAAGATAGCAACTCCCCCAGACCGAAGGTTCTGGCCTGCGAGGCGTGACCAGTGACTCAAGAGCTCATTGAATAAAAGTCCAACATATGAATTGCCCAACAGACATGCATGGCTCACTTGTAGAAGACAATCTGCAGAAGCTGACTTGCAGGATCTTAGTTTGTCTATCCTATCTTATATATTAAATATCTGATGTAATAAATTTACTACATGTAAAATTATAGTTGTAACCTCCTCTCCTCTATAAATAGAAGGAAGGAGAGAAAAGTTAAAAAAAAGAAAAGAAAAAGACTAATACCATGGTGCTGAAGTTCTGTAAAAATATCTTCAGACCAATACACTACCATAGACATAGGGTTTGGTTCTATCCGGATTTAGCCGAACTATGTTAAAAGCTCTGTGTCTTCTGCTGCTCTTCCTCTTTTTCTCTCCTTCTTCATCCGTTTTACTACCTTTAGAATCAAATTATGGTTTGGGGTCCCAAAAGAATATTCTATTGGCTGAAGTTTGGCTCAGAACTAGATTCTACCATTAACACTTTCATACTATTTATTATTATTAACTACATCATTCTCATTAGTCATTGGTTAAGAAAAGATAGGTGTATATTACATACAAATAATATCTTTACAATAATGTAAAGTCAATAGCATATCAACTTTCTATTCCAAATTCATATAGTCAATACCATCCAAAACATTGGATTTGAGAAGATTAATAAATATAGATCTACCACTAGACACAGAAAAAAAAAAGATTCCCAATTTACATCACATCAAAACAATCACTTATCCGCAAGGATTTGTGATAAGAAAAAATAGATTTTAAAAAAAAACTTAATAATTCTCGCTTACCTATTAAGGATTTATGAGAATTATTAAAGTTATATATCCATATTATTCGTTGAGAATTTTACGAAATATAAAATAATGATAAAATTATTAAATAATCAAAATACATATATATCCGCATTACTTATTAACGACTTTGTGAAACACAAAACAATAATAAAATTACTGCATAATATAAAATGAAATATGTAGTTATCAATAAAATACAATAATTGCATTATGTATTGGGGATTTTACAATTTAGAACAAATATCATCATATGTAATTAACGAAGGAAAAATTAATATAATATTATATCCTTTAAGATTACATGAGAATCGTATACACGTATAATTATAAGAAATAATAGATTATTGAATAATATAAAATAAAGAAAATAATTATAAATAAAATAATCATAAAAGGTTAGATAATGTTACCATAAGAACATAACTTTCAACTTAACAAGACTTCCTTTAAGATAAAATTTATTCTCAATCTTTATAAGGTACATATCTTAGTAAGTCACAAACCTTTTTCATATGTCTTGATCTTTTCTAAAAGTCACGAATCATTTTAAAGATCATGAACTTTCTCTACATGTTATAAGTCTTTTCCATTTATGTGAAGTACCAAATCTTAAATGTAAGTCAAGAGACACAAAATTAATAATATTAATATACAAATTTTTTATAAATGATTACCTTGTTATTTTCACTCAGGTAATATTTTATATGCCTCACTTGTAGGACCAATGAAAGTATTTATAAGAAAATCAAAAACCTTTAACGTTCAATATAGGTGTACCACTGCTCACAATAATCTATATCCCATAAGAATTTTTACTCACATTTAAATATTAAACCCATTATTCATGACTATTAAAATAAATTTAATTTATAACATTAAAACATTCATTTAGAATTTTATATTAATTGAATAGAATTATGTAATTTGAATTTTTCTTAAGTGAATTTAAACTTTTTGTAAAATGAATAAAATTAATATTTGAAATTATTAAAATTTTTATAATAATGTCTTGCGTAGATGGTAAAGATAATAAAATCGTATATAACCAGCAGCTCATGTTCACTAATATTTCATTTTTAAAAGTTTTATCAGTTCTGGATTCAGTAAAAACGTAATGCCTTTCTGACTTATCTTCTTACATTTTAATTTACAATCTGTCTTTTTTTTTTTTTTTTTGTGTTTGGTACTTACAAATTGTTATAACTTAAGGGTTAACTCATTTTGGAATTCACTTTTTGTGAGAGCGCAGAAAGAAAAATGAATAATGAAATGTAAGAGTATCATTAGTAGCTAATTAAACAATTCAGAGAGTTAATTAAGGATTTGTAGTTGAACTCAAACAGACCATGGCGTACTATACTATCTGCTTTAATTCGTGATAGACAAAAAGAATGGAACCGGACATTTGAGGACACAAGTATGGAGAGAATTAATTAAGGAGATTTCTCTTGAAAAATAGACTATATTCAATCGTGTAAATATATTTAGATTGAATTGAACAGGTAGTTTGGAACAATCAGTTGTTGATAGTGCCACAGCAAAACTCTAAGCACACCGACATTTTTGCTGCTTATTGTGGATCAACTGCAAAATTCAGAGCAATAGCTTAGATATAACTTGGATAAAGGATTAATCTCAAGTCTCAACCAATCAAAGGTTGGAGGGCTCTTGTGAATTTTGGCTAATTAATTATTTAATAATGACTAAAATATTATTTTAATCCCTTATTTAATTTTTATTTTTGATTGGATTATTTACATATTCAATTTGATTTAATTTGATCCATTTGTCTTTAACTTTATTTAGTCTACATAATACTCTCTATACTATAAAACTATTTTATAACCTTAATTTAAAAGTAGAAATATAAAATAATCATTTTAATTTTTTCTTTTTTATTATTTAATATATGTTATTTTAATCCTCATAAACATTTAATTATCTTATAAAGTTATATTTAATACCCATACAAATATTGAGTGGTATCACATAAAATTTTAGATTTTTAAATCATTATATTATTTAATAACATATGAAATAGATAGAAAAAAAGACTTAATTAAAGAAAATTAAATATATTAAAGATTAAATCAAAAATAAAAATAAAAATAAAACAGAAACTAAATTAAAAAATTCACAGGGAAACTAAAATGATATTTTAGTCTTTAATAATTTATAACATACTTTCACAATAAATTAGTATATTGCTGGCTCAGGGTTTATATATAGATATATGACCCGCGGTGTTAAGTAAATCAACTACACAAGTAACTTAAACATTATTTGTTGTGTTTAACAAATCTAAATTATATGACCAATGTGTAGTGTCTTAACAAATGAAAATAAGAAAATAGAAATAAAACATATTCTTAAGGATTAAAGTGAAAATTTGAAAACTATCGTTGGGGTTGAAATAGAATTTTTCTTTTGCAGGAGGACCTTGTTGGAGTTTCTGTTGAGTCAAAATGTAAATTTTTTCTTCTGCCTCATGCCATAAAATATCTCAGTCGATTTCTCTCTCTCTACACACTAGCTGAATCTCAAAAATTTCCTTGCAAGTCGGTCATCTTCTTCTTCTCTGACGTCCTTCTTTTTCTCTGCCAATTTCTTCTCTTCTGTGACGTCTTAGCTGTCCATTGAGCATGGCAACACCTCCTGCACGGTGTCTTCTTTTCCCCGTGTCTACTTTTGGCCCAAAGCTTCTAGAGTAGCTGTTATGTTCCCGGCTTTCGGCAGTTAAAATCCTTCGGTCCTCCTCTGTCTGGCAAAGCCCCGGCACCAATACTTATCCCTTCGACAGCCTCAATCTTTCGGTTTTCCTCCAGCACCGATTCAGCTCTCAATAGATCTCCTTCCCCTGTTCTGCCACCGTTCAACCGGCGGTCACCTTTGACTTGCCGGTGAAACTTTTCCTGACGGCGAGCTAGGCTCTAGTACTTTGAACTCCGGTGAGCATCTCTAAAGCATAAAATTTATTTTATAGTAATCCTATATCTAGATTTTAAGATATTTAGTTGAAAACCTCATGTGAAGTTTCTGAAGAACCTTGAGATTTTTGTGATTATTTTGTTCTAGAGGTATTGTTGTTAAAGTATTAAACTCATTTGCCCCAAAACTTTGAGGTTCCAGCAAATTTTCAATTAGGCTATTCTAGAGAGTGTTTAAGGTGAGTAAACATTCCTCTTCACTTGAAAATCCCATGCAAATAGATAATATAACTTTATTATATGAAATATTATAGATTCTTTATAAATAATGAGATTTCTATATGTATTGAAATGAT
>JANHAO010024425.1:0-11624 GCA_026873985.1 Saraca asoca
GATTATGGCAAATTGTTGACTCATCTTTTAAGATATTTTATGGCAAACAGAAAGAATGAATGGATTATTATTCTCAGGTATTATTAAGTTTTCTGGAATTATGCATTTGAATGCATCATTGATTATTATTATTATCAGGTATTAAAAAAAAATAGGCTGGCCCGCGAATCGGTCCGGTTCATGTACGGGCCGGATCGGACCAGTAGTCCATGGCCCGTTTTAATACGGGCCTAAACGGGCCTAACCCGTTTAGGCCCGATCCGTACGGATCCGGACCGAGCCGGGCACGGCCCGTCCGTTTAACACCCCTAATAATAAGGTGTCTTATGAATGAAAGAAGTAGCCCTTCTTTGATTTATACTATCCTTATTTTTATTTGATTTTGGCTATATTTATCCGTATTTGCCTGCATTGCATAAGTTATGTCATTATTGCCTTTCTGTGTGTGTGGATTGCCTACATGCCATGCTTACTTGCTTATGGTTGCTTTGGTTGTGCTATGCTTATTTATTTGGCTTATTATTTCTACACTTGGGTGGTATATTAACCAATTGGCTAGCTTATTCCTTAAGTGCTACATGTCTTGACTATTGAATTGTCAATTCATGACATTTGGTATTAGAGCATGATTAAGCCACACTCTCATTTTTGCTATTGTGATTATGAAACGAGGGGGATAACCACTTTCAAATGTTTTGAAACTATTCAGATTGCACTTAGGAACCTTGAAGGAGTAGGTGATACTTTAAGAAACTTGCAATTCGATAAGATCCCTAAACTCTTCTGGAAGACCCAAGACTTGGAATCTTTTAAGCATTAAATCAAGTCTTTCAAAGTAAACAAGAGAGTTGAAAGCTAGAGGAGTAATGGCACTCCACAAGTTGTGAGTGACTTGTTATTATTAAGAAAACCCAAAGGGAGCTAGGGGCACTGTCAAGAACCTCACCAACAAGGTGAAAGATATTGTAGTGGCTTTTCAAATTGAGATAGACAATTTGGTAGCCACAGTGAAAGTCATAATGTTGGCCATAGGGAACAATTCACAAAAGAGTGGTGCTTTGGAGTGAATTGGGAAAGTAAAAGTCCCCAAACCTAGGTCATATACAGGAGAAAGTGATATCTAAAAGCTTAAAAATTTCATATTCAATATATCAATACTTTTTGGCTTTAGGCATAAATTCAAAGTGGTTTAAGCTAACTAGGGCTATCATGTTTCTCATAGACTTTGCTAAAGTCTAGTGGAGGACCAAATACCATGAGATTAAGGAGAAAAGGTATCACATCAGTACATATGCTGAAACAAGAATTTAAAGTGCACATCTATCCTGAGATCATTAACTAATTAGTAAGGCACAAGCGAAGAAAGTTGAGATAGGCAGGCTTATTCCAAGACTATATGAAGAAGTTCATAACTATGATGTTAGATATCCATGACATGACTAAGAAGGACAAGCTCTTCTACTTTGTTAATGATCTCTCACAAGAAACTGCCATAGACCTCTAAAGGAGGAATGTCCAAGGCCTCACGAAAGCAATGACTATAGCAGTGTACTTATCCAACTACAACATTAGGTTCCTTTCTAGCATGAGGTCACGAGGTGGTGCCTTGTATTTTCTAATGAAATAACGATTGGTCAGGCAAAGGTCATAAATCCAAGAGTGAGGGAGAAGGCAACGGATCATTTTCTCAATCCCAAAGTTCAGCTTCACCATGGTTTTTTAACAATAATGGGAAGTCAAAGACCCTATCTTGTTTCTTATGTCGTAACCCCCATAAAGTAGTAGAATGACCATAAAAATATACCCTAAAGGTTTTACAAACCAAACTTTAAGAGAAAGAGCAAGGAAGCAACAAGGGTGGTATCGAAGCCAAGATTAGGCCAATCTAGCTCTTCGAGCCTCTTGAGTAACAACAAAACAATATAGAAGAGTAGGTCCCAATGGGGATCTACCATAGTAAACTGTGCAAGCCAATTAGGCTTGAGCCATCATGGAAATGAAGGAGGTTCCTTTTTGTTTAGTTGTGCTAAAGAACATGGTTTTCACTGGGGTGATGCCACATCTAGTGGAATATTTTGTAAAGTTAAATCATTTAGGTAGGAGCCTATTATGATATTGGTAGGCATGTGTATATATCTGAATAGTGTTGAAGTAGCATATGCTTAACAAATACTTTGTTATCTTGCATGCAATTCACTTAGTCACAAGGATCAACTTGCATCAATTACCTTGTTGCTCTCACTACTATGAGAATGCCTTTGTTTAGTTATAAGAAAAGCATGAAACAATGACCTTTAAGAGCATGGGCCTTCATAGTTAGAACAAGAGTGATAAACTGTTCTTTGTTTAACTTTATCTATCATGGTATGGGGACACCAGGTAGGTGTCATGTGCGAGTTTGAGTGTTTAAGACTTTTTTAAGAGTTTGAGATGCTGTGAAGGTATAAACCTTTCTTAGTCAAAGACAAACTTAGAGAGATAAATAGATGAAAGTCGAGAAAGGAGGTCAAGTGAAGTAGACTAAAGACTTTAAGGAGCTATGTCAAGTTGAGGTGTTGAAGACTATTGTTCATTGCGAAGCTTACATAGACAAGTCAAAAGAAGTTGAGGAAGGAGCTTAAGTGAAGCAGACTAAAGATTTTTATGAAAGCTATGACAGATTGGGTTATCGGTGAGAATATTGACATTTTTCAAGTGTAGAAGAATGTCACAAATTTTCCTTGTTAACAAGTTCAATAGGAAAATGTACTCGATTTTACATGAAACTTGGTGGAAAAATCAAGCATGATATGAGGGTCCTTCAATGCAAATTTAGAAGTAACCTGACTTATGCAAAAATTTTCCTTTTCTCTCGTTTTGGGGGTATTAATGAAATTTTTTTCCAAGGTAACTTGTTCAATACAAGTAGATAAGCATATAATTGTGATCCTTGGATTTTTAGATTCATGTTGATATAAGATGGTGCACAAAATCCTCTCCAATCTATGAGAATAGGCCTTATGTTAACTCATAAAAAATACACCTAGTCTTGCCATTAGGCCTTTAACTCATAATACTCTTTAGAAACAGTGCTTGGTGACCTTTGGTGGATATTATGGCACTAGTCTAAGGGTCAGAATGTGTGGCTTAAAACATCCCTTACACATTGCAAACTATGTAATGAGGTGTATTATGAATGAAAGAAGTAAACTCTCTTTGATTTATATTGTCCCTTATTTTTATTTACTTTTGATCACATTTGCCTGCATTTTATGAGTTGAATTATTGTTACCTTTCTATATGTGTTGGTAGCCTATGTGTTATGCTTATTTGCTTATGGTTGCCTTGATTGTGCTATACTTATGTGTTTGGCCTTTTATTTGCAAGCTTAGATGGTGTATTAATTGGTTGACTGGCTTATTCCTCAGGTGGTGAGTGTGTAAGTGCCACACATCCTGACTATTTAGTTACCATCCATGACACCTAGTTATGTTACTAGTGCATATAGGCTACGTACTGCCTTGCCATCTATTCAAATGTCATTTGGTTCTACTCTTTGAACTGAAATTTTTGGATTTTTTTGTAGAATTTTCTGAAAATTATTTATTTATTTTTTGTTCAATTTATTTGAATATTAATTTGATATTATTTGCATCTGAAAATTTTACCATATGATTCTTACATGATGAGCTATTGTATGAAATTTTTTCCTATATGAAATGTTTCTATTTGGATGCTAAATTAATTTTATATGATTATAATTATGGTATTATCATTATGTAAGAATTATAAATTATTTATATTACGCCATGAAATTTTATGTAATTGTGTACCCGCCTATTGTGTGATCAGTTGCATAAGATTCCACCAAAAATTAAAGTATATGGTCTAGTATTTAGAATAGTGCTATGTTGATAATATTTATAGCCTATTGATATGATATTATTAATATAGTTTGTTGGCGATAGAATGAGAGTTAGGATTGAATATTGTGTTTCTAGCATTTTAAATACCATATTGGTATTGAATTTTAAGAATATGATATTTGATTCTTGTATTACATTACAAAATCTTAAATATTTTATTGGTGTTAAGTTTTGCTAGATGATACTATTTAAGAATTACATAATTAGTGAGGAAATTTTATAGCATCACTATGTTAAACATGTATTATGGAAATTTATGATGAATTTCATAAATTGTTATTTCCTTAGCCTCATTGCCTATACAAGTAACTTTAGAGAAAATGTTGAATAGAACCAATTATGAAGACTGGGTTGAGTTGTTGAAATTATATCTGACAATTACCAACCTAAATTTGACATTAAGAGAGGAGCAACTGATGATTGATGATAATTATTACTGAGGGCTCTTCATAAAAAGTGGACATAGTCAAACAAAATATGCCTAATGGTGATAAAGTATATTGTAAATAAAACCATTAAGTAAAGTATTGCTAACTCTCGAAATGCCAAAGCCTTTTATGGACTTTGTAGTTGAGAAATTTGTGAAGTTTGATTAGGCCAAGAAAGGATATTACTTTTCATTATTGGAGAAAACTGCTTATGAGAGCATTAGTGGAGCTTGTAAGCACATTATGAAATTAATGCACTATTATAATCATCTGAAAGCCATGAAAGTGAACTTAGAAGATAATTGTCTGACCTAGCGTGCTTTAGAGTTTCTTCTTGCTCAATTTGATGTTCTTAGACATTATATCATGCTTAGAAAGGTGAGTGGACTATTAATAAGATGATCTATATTGTTTGTCCCACGAAAGATGACATAAAAAAAAGAAAAGTTTCACAATACTCACTTGATTTCACATGGATTAAGTACTAAGTGTGGAAATAAGTCACAACCGAAGGATAACAAAGGGAAACCCAATTTTGAGAAAAAGAAGCTAGTATGAATGTGTAACACTATAGACCTAAGAAGTCTTCATTCAAAGGGAACTGTAGGTCCTATAAGAAATATGGGCATGAGAAAGTAGACTACTTTGAGCTTAAGAAATGGATTAAGAAAAAGAAACAAGGTATTCCTCTAGCTCTAGTGTATTTTGAGCTTAATACTATAGACATTCTATCAAACACTTTGTGGTTAAACATTAGTGTAGCTATTCATGTTACTAATTTTTTACAGGCATTAACAAACAAGAGGAAACCAAGTAATCGAGAGTTAGTAGTCAAATTGGGGAATGAAGATAAAGTGCAAGTGCAATATATAGGATTAGTAGCTTTAAGATTATCTTCAAGTCATGTTTTAGAGTTAAAAGATACTATTTATGTGCCTTTCATAAGAAGAAATTTGATTTCAGTTGTTGTTTTAGACTAGTGTAGATACAGTTGTCATTTTAGTAATGAAAAAAATAATTTTATTTTATGATTTTGCCTTGGTTCTAGTTGTTTGTGTGATGGTTTATATAAAATTGATTATGAAACTAATTTTGCAAATTCTATAATTATTGTTATTGGAAATAAAGGATTAGAATCAAGGAAATGTCTTTAATGTTACGGCATAGACTTCTAAGTCATATCTCCAAAGAAAGGATGGAGAGATCGATAAAAGAAGAAATTTTTCATGACCTAGATTTCTCTAATTTTGGTACATGTATTGATTGTATTAAAGGAAAACTCCCTACTAGAGCTAAACAAGGAAAAAGGACTAGAAAACAAAATGTTCTAGAGTTAATTCATATTTACTTTAGTGGATTGATTATGCCAAGTGCTATAGGTGGATACAGGTCCTTCATCACCTTCATGAATGACTATTCAAGATTTGGTTGGGTTGAACTCCTTACTAAAAATTCAAAGTCGTTGAATGCTTTTAAGTCTTTTAAAACTGTAATTAAACTCAAATGGGAAAAAAAATTAAGTGTGTCAATTATGATAGAAGTGATAAGTACTATGACAGATATGATGAAACTAGTAAAATCCTAGGGCCTGTTTGGTAATTGTTTTTAAAAATAGTTTTTTATTTTTAAAAACAGTCTACTATTTTTAAAACAAAAAAAACCTGTTTGGTAAAACCATTTTTAAAAACAGTTTTGAAAATTTTGTTCTGAAATCCTATTTTAAAATCTATTTTTGAAAATAGCTTTGAGCTGTTTTCAAAAATAGTTTTTAAAAACAAAAAAACAGAACAGGTTTCCAAACAGGCCCCTAGTCTTTTTGCAACTTTGAGATTATGAAATTAAGGCTAGTTACATTATGCTTGGAATGCCAAAACAAAATGGGATTGTAGAAAGAAGAAACTGCACGCTCATAAACATGGTAAGATGCATGTTGACGTATTCCACTTTGCTAAACGTTTTATAGGGTGGATTTGTAAAGATCGTTGTGTATATTTTGACTTAAGTCTCTAGTAAGTATGTGCCTAAAATCCTAGTATAAGTTGCTCTATAGGAAAAGGCTTAGTCTTGGACATTTTCATGTTTAAGGTTATAAGGTTGAAGTAAAGTTGTATAATCTATTTACAAAAAAGCTTGATCCAAAGAAGCTTAATCATTAATTCATTAAATATTGTAGCAACTATAAAGGAGCAAATTTTACTATCCATCACACTACCAAGATCACTAAGTCAAATTGTGCTATTTATTTTGAGAACTATTTGGACAATGGGAGTGAAAAACCATGTGACATCTCTTATCAAAAGGAACAAGTTATTATTTTACTAGCACCTTCATTGGTTGAAACATATCGAGTTGATTTAGAGGATGCTCTAGTAAAACCAATGGTGGAAGCTAGAGAGAAGTTTTGATGGTATAAGAAAGAAAACCAAGTTATCATGCTTATTTTTCAATCTTCGTAAATGGGCCAGCAAAAGCCCAATAAGCAAGTCCAGATGGAGAAAACCCAGTTCGCTCGAAGGCCAAAGTCATTGATCATCAACCACGAGCTTAAAGCAAACGACACGAGATGAGTCCAAGGTAGTAACCTCAGCTCACCAGAGATAAGCCCCGAATCACATAGCTAATGCGTTGCCCCATGTAAGCTCGGGTCGCTAGATATGAGCTCGTGATCTCCTATCAAAGGTCAACAAAGACCCTAGGACAGGAGCTCTAGCTCACAAAACATATCATCTCACCCATCTAAAGGCCCTACTGAGGCAAGCATCCATTTAGATGACTTGCAAAGCCATCCTGTAAAAAGTAGTTAGAGGGGCCCACTTACAGAAAGTAATCTGCAAAAATCAATTTGTAAGAGTCTAAGTTGTCATTTAAATTTATTGATTGATGTAACAGATTTATAGTTTGTAAATTTATATTTGTAACCTCCTAGCTTTTATAAAAAGGGAGAGGGGCTGATATAATAGGGTGCAAGAAAATACCTACTGTAACTCTACAAAATTTACTCCAAGGCAATAACATTACCGTGGACATAGAAATCCTAATAGAGAATTTTGGTCTAACCACGTTAAAACTCTTTGTTCTTGTTGTTCTTCCTCTGATAATCTCTCAAGTTTCTTCTTCTTATGATCAGTTTGTAGCTTGAGAATTGTTGAACTATTTGGTTGACTGGAGTTTAGGCCTGACCAAGTTTCACCATTAACATTTTTAGCACTAGAGGAAGGGCCCTCATCAATATTTTGGTTAATTTTTTCTATTCTGATTGATCTCTTGTGCATCTACAATGACTAGAGAAAAAGCCACCAGAAGTTTTAATACTCTGATTAACCAGCTGGAAGGCCTTTTTGCCACCCCTTCTATGGTTGCTATCACTAATTTGCTTGGCTGATACTAGCTTGCCAGAGACGCTCATAAGACTGATGGTATGCAAGTATGGCATCAACGTCAAGAGAAATTGAAAAATATGATAGGAGAATTAGCTAAAGTAGATACAATGCTTGTACAAGCATAAACTCAGAATATGCAAAGGCAAGTCGAGGTCGTTGCACTCGAAAACATGCACCAGTAGCAACAAGCTGGGTTTTCAAGTAAAACCAATTAAGAACATTCTTCAGGTTGCTGCTCACGTGACCAAGAAGATAGAAAGACCCATCGAGCTTCAAGTTAGTAATTTGGAACATTGTGTCTGATGGTAGAAGAGTTACTTCATATGGTGAAGTAGTTAAAGGAACACCCTTGAGCTTGAGATGATCGAGGATGCTCCAAGGAATGGACTCCCTTTTCCAAGGAAATTAAGACGGAGCCTTTCCTGTACAAGCTCAAAATTCCCACTATCCCACTATACAATGGGGACAACGATCTGCACAACCACTTAGATATGTTTAACGTCCAGATGGATCTTCAAACAAGTAGTCCTCTAATTAAATGTCATATTTTCCCAGCTACACTAGGGGATATGCCTAGAGCGTGGTTTAAGAACCTTCCAGCTTTCACAATGTTGGCAACTGGGAAAAGTGCTAGGAGAAATTTCTCAAGTAGTATAGAGTGTTGAAGAGGTAGCTCGTTCCCCTTGTCACCTCACAACGATTTTTCAGTAGAAGAATGAGCCATTGAAGGATTATATCACCCACTTCAGACATGAGGTTGATAACATAAAGAACCCATCTGATGAGAGCATCTTGACGGTGATCTTGGCAGGACTTTGCAAGGATGGAAAGTTGTATAAAAGTATATATAAATCCTCAGTGGTAGATCTGGGGGAATTTTATGAGTGAGCTGCCAAGCAAATTAGATGAGAAAAAGCTTTCAACTAGAACAACCCCAATCAAAAGAGCAAGGTAGGGGGCTCTAATCAGAGCAAGAAGAGGAATAACTTTGGTAATGGCAAAAATGATAACAAGAATGGCTCTGATGGCCAGCTTGAAAAAAAAGCCAGAAATGAGCGCCCCTAACATCAAAGTCGCCATGACCACTACAGTATCCTATCTGATACTTAGGATAGGATATACGTAACAGAAAGGGACAAAGAGGACTTCGAGAGGCCCGGCCTTTTAAAGGTTCCCTACAAGTGAAGAAATAAAGATGAATTTTGTGCCTATCACAATAAAGTTGAGTATAGTACTTTAAATTGCTGATAGCTTAAAGATGTAATTGAGAGCTTGATCAAGAGAGGTCGCTTACAAGATTATGTAGTACAACCTGGCAGTTAGTGATCTCAGCAAGGGGATCCTGATCAAAGACAAGCCTCCACAATGGGAACAAGCTAGTGCCTAAGCTTTCCTCTTTATCTTTATTGAAAGAAAATTTTGGTTTACCATTGGCACTCCCCTAAAGTAATGTTTTGCTTACATGTATACAATCTACTCTTTGTCATTGAAGTGCATACAGCTTTTTGAGCTCGCATATAGCCGATTTTCTCAAGCATCATGTATATACTTATTGCTAACTACAACCTTTAGTCTAGTTGATGTGTTGTGGTGCTCAAAATATCCATAGACTTGTTGCCAACTGCAACCTTCAATTTAGTTGAGGTGTTGTGGCACTAAAAATATCTGCAGACTTGTTGCCAACTGTGACCTTTGATCTAGTTGAGGCATTATGGTGCTAAAAATATCCATAAACTCTTTGTCAACTATGACTTTCGATACAATTAAGGCACTGTGGCACTAAAAATATCCATAAACTTATTGCCAACTGCGACCTTCAGTCCAGTCGAGGTGCTATGGTGCTAAAAATCTTCACAGACTCTTTGCCATCTGTGACCTTCGATCCAATTAAGGTGTTGTGATGCTAAAATATCCATAAATTTCTTGCCAATTATGACCTCTAATTCAGCTGAGACATAACTTTTATGTGACCTATTACTCGTAGCTCACATGCGACTTTCTTGATGACTGTGACTTCTGGTTTAGTTGAAGAATAGCTCACATGTGACCTATTGCTTGTAGTTCTCAAGTGATTTAATACTCAAGCATAGCTCTTTTGCGACCTACCTCACCTCCCAGCTTGAGCCTGCTAAAGTGCAACTTTCATATGATTTGCTAGCCATCTGACTTGGCGCATGCTCATTGAGGTCGATTAACCAAGCACTCATCTTTGCTAATGTTCTCCGAGTTAGCGGCTCATCGAGTATTCAACTCATTAGAAGTCTCATTTCGTCGGGGAGGATAAGTACACAAACACTC
Source organism: Saraca asoca (assembly GCA_026873985.1). NCBI lineage: Eukaryota > Viridiplantae > Streptophyta > Magnoliopsida > Fabales > Fabaceae > Saraca > Saraca asoca. The sequence goes on from JANHAO010024425.1 coordinate 10,012, forward strand.
GAGATGAAACTTGAAGAAAGTAGAGGCCTGAAAGGCAATTCAATAGATCGAGCTTTTGCCAGCAGATTACAGTTCCTAGTCCATGAAGTACATTGAGAGTTGGGGGCTAATGTTATAGGTATTTTCTGGTCTTCGTAAATGGGTTGACAAAAGCCCAATAAGTAAGTCCAGATGGAAAAAGCCAAGCTTGCTCGAAGGCCAAAGTCACTAATTGCTAGCCATAAGCTCAGAGTAAAGGACACGAGATAAGTCCAATGCAGTAACCTCAGCTTGCCAGAGATGAGCCCCAGATCACATAACCAATGTGTTACCTTGCGTAAGCTTGGGTCACTAGATGCGAGCTCACGATCTCCTATCAAAGGTCAGCAAAGACCTTAGGACAGGAGCTCTAGCTCACAGAACATATCATCTTGCCCATCTAAAGGCCCTGCTGAGATTGAACGCAAGGCAAGCATCCACTTAGATGACCTACAAAGCCAACCTATAAAAAGCAGCCAGAAAGGCCCACTCACAGAAAGCAATATGTAGAAGCTTATTTGTAGGAGTCTAAGTTATCATTTATATTTATTGATTGATGAAACTAATTTACAATTTGTAAATTTATATTTATAACCTCCCAACCTTTATAAAAAGGGGAAGAAGCTGATACAATGGAGGGCAAGAAAATACCTACTGTAACTCTACAAAATTTACTCCAGGGTAATAACATTACGCGGACGTAGGAATCCTAATAGAGGATTTTGGTTGAACCACATTAAAAAACTCTTTATTCTTATTGTTCTTCCTTTGATAATCTCTCAAATTTCTTCTTCTTATAATCATTTTGTAGCTTGAGGATTGTCAAACTGTTTGATTGACTAGAGTTTAGGCCTGATCAAATTTCACCGTCAACACAAGTTTTGTAAATGAAGAAGTACCTTTAAGGTGATACTAAAAGTTTCATATATGAACAATCAAAAATGACTCTCTGGTGTACCTATAAAACCATGAATTTGATGTCAATGATCCCACTAGTTTTTAGGATGCCATTGTGAGTCCTAATTCTGCAAAATGGACGAAAGTTATAAAAGACAAATTAGTTGCAATGCACCAAAATGATGTGTAGGATCTTATGGAATTGCCTGCTACTCGTAAGTCTGTTAGATGTAAATGAGTTTTTAATACCAAATGAGATGTTCAAAGGGAGACTGAGAGTAATAAGGCCAAATTGGTGGTGAAGGCCTACACTTAGAAATCAGATGTTGATTATAGAGAAACTTTCTCACCTATTTCAACTAAAGAATCGTTCTGAGTTGTTATGGCATTAATGGCTCATCTTGATCTAAAACTTCACCAAATGAATGTTAAGATAGCCTTATTGAATGATGATTTGTCAGAGACTATTTACAAGAACCATCGAGAAAAAGGATAAAGAACACTTAGGCCCCGTTTGGTTGGCCATTTTATCACCTAGGAAAGGAAATCAAGTATCACATTCCATTACTTAGTGTTTGGTTCATACTTCCTTAATTCCATTCCTTTACTTTTCCTTAACTCATTCCCTTACATCCATTCCTTCTTTCTTACTAAGGTTTTCCACTCCCTTTCTTCTTCACATTATCTTCTTCTATTAT
>JANHAO010024426.1:0-11623 GCA_026873985.1 Saraca asoca
GGGATGGGGGGGGAGGAGGAGGAGGTGGTGGTGGTGGTGGTGAAGGTGGGGGATGGGGTTGGGGTGGAGGTGGTGGGAGAGGAGGAGGGAATGGAAACATTGGATGCTGGATATGGGGATGCAGTGGCAAGGGGAATTAAATTTGTTGTCTATTTGGAGACACATTACACACAACACAGGTTTGGTGTTGGGCCTTTAGCATTGGTACATGGTAACGGAGTCAATTGAAGATGGTTCCGGAGCAAATAAACTTTTCTGTTTGGGTAAGATAATAATATTCACATAATGCTACCATGCGAACTGAGTTTATTCTTTTCTAAAATTTATGGCATGTAATTGAAGATTTTTTTGTGCAATGAATATGAATATTTTATTTTTGGGTACTACTTGAGTGGTCATTGTTCGTTACTTCTACTCCTTTTTTCTTCCTTTTAATTGGTCTAAAATTAGAATATTTTAAATAAATAATCATATGCTTTTCAAATGCAAATTAATATTTATAAAAAAAAAAAAAAATCCTAACACAAACAGCAGCAGCAGCTTGGTTTTAACTTTGAACTTCTCTCAGACGAGACATAGTTCTATAGATTTATCATACGTAAATTATATAGATGATAAATTTTCATACAAGCACAGAAGTGTACACAAGAATTTCTCATTCTGTACCTAAATTAAAATATGAATGATAAATAACATTGTAATTCAGTAATTGACTTTCTCTGGCCAAAATGAGAAAACAGTATGCATAATTCAAAACTTGAGTACTATGCATAATTATTTGCAGTTGAGGACTGAGCATTCATCTGAATATATACGTTACTGGTAATGCACACTGTCATATATTTTTGGCTGAAAATGTTTAGTCTTATTTTGTTCCACAATAACCGAGAAAACAGCATGTTAACTAATTTAATTTATATTAATTTCATCCTTTAAACATTTTTAATATCAAATTAATCTCTTAGTTATTCAATTATATTAAACCAAGTCCTTTTATTATTCTATTGTTAAAATTATTGATATAATAATTGATTTTTTAGAGTAAGAATGATAAATATATAATAATATTAATATTGTAACATTATTGTGTGAACCAATTAATTATTACATCATCAATTATTCTAAGTATTAAAATAATAAATTAGCAAAAGGAATTAAATATATATAATTTGAATAATTGGAGGATGAAATTTATTCTAAAAAATTTTTAAAAATCAAATTGATAAAATTAAATTAGTGAGGGATATTTATGCATAACTATTTATATATATATATATATAATGAAATTGAGGGGTTGTGGCTGTAACAGAGGCCCTCTATGTCTTGGTTGTGGCCCATAACTTGTGGGCGCAAACTCTTGATGCTACGACAGGACCCGAAAAATATGCTCCAGTATTCATATACAAAATGGCAGTTTTCTTTAAGAGTAGTTTATGGATGTTAGTCATTTTATTATTGCAGCTGGGTTGGGATGTGGACACTTAAGGCTCTGTTGAGCGTTGTAGTCTTCTTCTCGGGCCTCGCGGGTCCATCGAACAGGCCCGCAAACTCTTGCACCGCAGTTTGTCCAACCACGCCAATAACAATATGACAAAAAAAGAAAAAAACCCCCACTCCAATAAAAAAAAAAATAGTGACTAGATTGAAAAAGTAAGAATATTTAGAATAGGTTAAACTGAGTTTTTAGTCCCGTAAAATAATCAAATTTATGATTTTGTCCTTATACTTTTTTTTTCTTTGTAACGAGGTTCTTAGAATTTATTTTCATTTATAATTTACTTTTTAGGATAATTAATTTAGATATATTTATCTATAATTGTTTAATATATAAATATTTTTTAATTTATGTAATTATATCATGCCATAAAAATGAAAAAAATAAACTCTAACGACAAAAATTACAAGGAGAATCAAGAATCTTTATTTCAATCATACATATCTTTATTCTAGTGGATTTAACTTGACTGTATTCAACTAAACATTTTCTTCAAACTGCATTAATTTATCATTTTAATTAATGACTCTTTATTGCTGTGTTACCATATAACTATATAAGTCTATAAATGTTAGTCATGTCAGACAATTATAAACTAAAATCTCCAAATTAATAAGTATAATAAGTTAATTATAAATAAAAATAAATTCTAACTAAGGAAAAAAAAAGTATAAAAATGAAATTACACATTAACAAATAACAGTTTAATTTAACCTTAAAAAAATACTAATTAATGAAATGAAAATCTTTTAGTGAATGCGTAGTGTGTATGGTAAAAACTAATATGATTAAGACAATGCCTAAGTTGGCCACCAACCTCAATATTTTCAAATTTTAAACATTTAAGTCTTGTTTATTTTGTGGTAAAATATTTTTTACCAAAAAAAAAATTATTTGTATGTACATAACTAAATGTCTTTCATGTAGTTATATACCTTGTGATTAATAAATTAGTACATAATATTATGACAGTGAAAAAAATACTTTTTTTAAATAATAAATATTATTAAATAAATAAAATATTTTTTATTATTTTAATATTTTATAACTATAAATATAAGTAATGAGATTATTTTTTTATGATATTTTCTATTAAAACAAGTTAATCAGTCTGAACATCCAAAGCACTATACAGCTGCCAATTAGTGAATGATGATGTTTGGTGTAACTGAAATTGACATATGAACAAAGTAAGAATAAACAGTATGATATAAAAAAGGAAGCTCTTCCTTTTAGCTTTCTGAAGTAAGCTAACCAAAGTTGTTTGATTGCTTGGAATATATAATAAAAACATAATAGAGGAGAGCAAGCTCATATGGTCCACGCCCAAAGCACGTGATCATACAACAAAAAGTCTGTTTTAGCCTTTTGATTCTTTTTCATTGATATTAATACATTATTCTCCTTATAGATTCATTATCTTTTCTTACGTAGCTGTCAGAGAGAAATAATTCCACTATTAGGTTGGATTAATAATAGGAGAGACGAGAGTTGATAGATTAGGGACATATTTATTTTATTAATATAAAAATTATATTGGATCAATCTATCAATTACAAAATCAATTCAATAAAAAAAAATAAGTATCATACAAATGTTGATACATGAAATTTAAATATTATCTAAAATCTAAACTTAATTATCACAAAAATAGATTTAAATATAATTTACTTTCACAATGTTATAAATATTATAATTCAAATTTTACTGTTAATCTAAAATATGTAAGCCATTTAGGAAAATAAATAAAGTTCCAACACAATGCACCTTGCATATTATGGGCGATGTGACACATAGAGGCGTAATGATTTACTATAGTTTGATCATGTATGAGTGTTTGTTTGCGATTGGGTCATTCCCGACAGCCAGTTAATAGTAATTTATTATGCCAAGAGCCTTTTTCGTCAAATTCATTTAAAATCAAATTTATATTATTAAATTATTTATAAATATAATTCTAATTTTTTACAATTTCTAAAGAAAAAATAAATGTACAGAGGAAGCGGTTTGAAAGCCATTTATAAATTTATAAGGATAGGTACTTTGCTAAAAAGGCAATCAAATTTGGATAAAAAAAGAAAAGTAAAGCCCAATTATGATTGATTGTAATGAGGGATGAGTGCATTTGGAGTGAAATGATCTCTATTCCCACCTTTATACCTTGTTCACTTTAACTCTAATTATTATATTTCGAATAGTTTGAAATTGAAATTGAAATCGAAATTGAAATTTTGTAGGTAGCAGTTGCAGTGAGATTTAAAATTTGAACCTCTTATCTGATCAACTTTGTTATTTTCCTCTTTTGGAAAACTGAAATGCCACCAACACCACCGCTTCAAATTTAAATCAGTTTGCCTCCCAACACGCTCAGTTCTGAACGCTACAGCAAGTTCTTAGCTAAGCAAATCCGTCGCATGCAGACCTCCGCTCACTTTCAGACGTTACAAAGTCGGTGCCAGATACTCATCACCTGATTGCCACGCTTCAATTATGCTCTTTTTTAATTTTTTATTTTTTAACATCAGCAGTGACACGTTGCCACAATATATTGATTTTATTAATTTTTTATTAGATATATATTAAAAATTGATTAGTCACTTCTAATGAAAGCAATCCTCTTAACTCCGATGACTCATTAAAACGACAAGTTAGTGAGATACTCTATTTAATGTCATAGTTAATTAAGTTATTTTTTCAGTAAATAATAACTTTTAATTATCTAATCTTATGAATAAGTTCTTTTGCAAACATATCTTTAACATCCATTGAAGTTACATTCATAAATTTCATTTATTTATGCACGTTGTCATGTCATTAAAAAATTATTAATATTTTATTATTATTATTAATTTTTAATAATTCTTAATATTTTTAGCAATATAACATCTTTATATTCATTAATATTATAAAAAAATTTATATTGATAATATATTAAGTTTAAATTATAACAAAAAACAATCTTATTTATATTAATATATAAAAGTATATGATAGTGTGTCCCATTGCTTGTTTAGATATGATTAATGATTTAGACGGTGGAAGAGACTTTCAGTTTACAATCCAAAACAACATACTTTGTGATTAACGATTCAATATAATTGATAATTATAATCTCCCACTGCATTGTAAAACGACACCATTCAAGTCAACGGCTTCAGGTGCATAAAAAGCTTGACTTGAGAATTTTATTTCTCAATATTCATGAATGTTATGGTTTGAATTTGAAGATGCAATAGTGCTGAGATTCGTGAGGTGGACGTTGTGAAGACTGCAGAATTGTTCATTTAACATTTATGTAATCTTTCTCTGTTCTTTTTTTCCTAAGCTTTGGAGTCACTCCTCAGAGCCTGAATGATATCAAAATGTATGGTGAGAACATTATATTATATATTTATGTATAATTAAAATGTTTGGTCACATTAAATTTGAAATTAGAAAGAGCACCAAACCTTACCAAATGCAGGTACCCTGGTTCCAATAACACTCTTTCTCCTAAGCCACTACGCAAAGTTAAACACCAACTCATGCATTGAGTAGGTTGGACAATAATGCCTATTTTCTATTTAGTTGGTTACACGAACACACCTTTCTTAACTGATGAACAGTTAGTATTATTTTACTATTTTTTTGCTTAATTTACTAATAGTGCATTAGGATGAATATGTGAGTCACCAATAAACAAACAGAAGAATCGCACCTTAATACTCTTCTAATTATACAGAAGATCAAGAATTAACTTGATTATAATCTAAAGTTTTTTATTATAATTTATAATATAAAAATGACATGAATCTTCCGTCATCAATGCTACTTTTTTTTTTAGACCGTACTCACATTAATATAACAGGACTGATTATTAAATTATTCAATGTGAAGAATACATTTTAAATGAATTTGAAAAGGGAGAATATCCTTTGAAAGGGCCAAACGACAGGATCCAACTCAAATGTACCCATTTCACCACTTGATTGGGTCGCGCACCAAATGGAAAGTCCAAATCAATATATTTGCAATTTTCGGGTAAGTGGTGGAGAAAGGGCGGGGAATTATTCAATAGCATCATAATTCAACAACTTGAAAATGCTTCGGTTTTCCAAAGCAGAAAGAGTTGCAAATTTTGGCATACTACGTCCATCACACGACATACATTATGGAGTTTTACGACTCAGTATTAGTGCTCATGCCTTTCAACATTCTCCATAACTCCATGCCACTATCAATCCCAATTCTCAATATCTATATCACTACAAAATTGGAAAAACAATTAAGATAACCGAAAAAAAAAAAGGCTTTTCTAATAAAAAATAAAACATACAAATCAAAGTCTTAAAAAAACTTAAAAAAACCTACTGCACCAACAACTAGATAAAAAAAATGTACATTAAGTTACTTGGCCCTATTCCTGCAAATTTTTTTTTTTCCTAATCCGCCTAGCTGTCTTCTTTTTTTTTTATCCACTAATTTTCTAAAAAAATTAATAATTAGAAACTGGGGACAACGGGTGGAGGTGCCAAACCGGACTCAAGTCCACTTCCTAACTCCTTCTTCCGCCGCATCTCCAATACTTTACGGTGGTGGTTCGAGTGCAATTCGCTTGAAAATGTCGGGCTACACGCGGGTCTGTACTCGGGCAATAACCGACCCGACTTGTATCGGACCCCGCAGGCATTACACAGTGTTTTCGCTCCAAGTGGACCCGTTCGCCACTGGGGGGTTTTCTGCACACCGCAATGGCTGCACCGTCGTGGTGTCTGCATAGCACCAACGCTCCAAGGGACGTCCAACGCCGGCTTTTTCTTTGGTTTCTTCGCCGGAGGATTTGGCTCCGAGCAAAATTGCTCAAGGTTTTGGGCTGCGTTGGTGTAAATTAACCAAGGACTCGGTGGAGACGAAGAGGAGGATGAAGAGGTTGAGCTTGACGATGATTCGGTAAAGGAAGGTGAACCCAGTGGCCAAACCCGAACGCGGGGTCTGGTCCTCTTGCTTCTGGCCTTGGCCGGTACCGGAGTTTTGAAACAGGATTTAGTCGGAACAGGGCTTTCCGGTTCGGGCCCTTTCTCTGTATGGTTCAAATATTTCTCCGGCGAAATTCCGGTTGGGTACGCTGCAGAGTATTCCGAGAAGGAATCCTCAACAAAATGAGACAACCACTCTAAGCTTGCTACATCGTCAGCCTATAAAAATTGGAACTTTCATCAAAAAAACAATCCAATAAAATCCTCAGACCGTATTTTTCAAACGTAAAATGAAAAAAAGCTAATACCGGAACGCTGAGTTCGCTGGTGGGCATACAGCCAAAGTCATCTTTAAGAGAGTAACTGGTTTCAGGCTCACAAATTTCATGGCTTTGGTTCTCCTGTTGAGGAGAAATTGAAACAGCGACAGAGACAACCTTGTGTTCCTCTTGTTCTTCCGTTTGCTGTTCTTCGACAAAGGCTTCTTCATGAGAAAAGTCAAGGAGGTCGTCTACCGAGAAGTCATCAAAAGAACCAACATTTTGAACATTAAACGACGACAACTCCTCCTTAAACGCTTGTGGACTTAATTTCATGGCCAACTCTTTCCTGAAACTGGTCTTCAAGGCTGCTTCCACGCACTCCATTTCCGTTTTGGCCTAAACGAACCAAAAAAAACTCAAATTATTTTGAGAATATAAAAATACAGAGGCTTTAACACAGAAAAACTCGTTTTTGCTTCCAAATTGACAGACAGCGAGTGAATACCTGAAGATAAGATAACAGAGCAAAAGGGGGGGAAGACGAATTGGATGGAAGGTGAGGAATCGAGGAAGATGAAGAAGAGGGATGAAATTGAATAAAAAGAGGATGGTGGGTTTGGTAAAGCATTGAATGAAGGCTGAAAGCGTCTTATTACTAAAAAGTATCCGTTTCCTTATCTCTCTCCCACTCTTCGACTCTTTTTATTTACTTTCTTTCTCTCTCCATCTCTCTCTCACACCATGTACACTGCCACCTCTGTTGTTTGTATTTATACATGTGAATACGTTTTTTCATAACGGTAAAGCCTCATAAACAGCAGTTGAAATTTCAAGGCATGCTTTGGGTTTGGCTTTGCTTCAACAAGAGAGATAGGGATCTTCCACTGAATGCATGTTCTTTTGGTACAAGTGGAAGGATAAATCGGATCTATACGTGTCCACAATCGGATTCTGTCACCAAATTTATAATTTCACCATTTATGGCTTTTTCATTTAAAAATAAAATCTAAAATGGGTTGGTAATGATAAAAAAAAAAAAAAAGGATAACATTAACCTGTTGGTGGTAATAAAGTTGGTAAATAATTTAATTTTGCTAAATAAAAAAAAAGATATAATATAAAACATTTTTTTTAGAGTGCTAAACTTGATATCTATTGAATGCAAACATGGTGAAGACCTAGGAATCCGCCATCTTTCTGTTAATTTAATTGCATTTTTTATTACTTTAATTTATACTTTTTCACATTTGTTTGTTTTAAAATATGAAACTCTAGTTTCATTTTTATGAAATCAAAATTAGAATAATTTTTGCCTAAAATCCAAACTTCTGTTGGAATAAGAAATAGAAAAGTTAACATAAAAAAGAAAAGGATCAAATGTTATCAAAATAAATATTAGGGGAATAAAAAATATAATTAAGTAAGAAATAAAAAAAATTGACACGAAAATAATAGTATAATTACATTGAAAAAGAAGAAAGAAAAGGAGAAAAAAACTTATGATTAAAATAACTCAGTGTATTTAGTATGATAGAATAGAATTTTAAATATATTATAATAGATTTTAAAATCTAATTAATAAGTTTTAATAACATTTATATAATTTAAGATATAAATTTTATGGTAAAGTAAATTAAATAACTATGTAATAATTGAAATAAATAATACATCAAAATGTTTAATAACTAAAATATTTATTTAAACACAGAAGGATAATTTAAAAAATAAATGAATTACTTAATTTGTTTGAGCTTTTAACCACAATATTCAATAGTTGAAATAACTATTTAATTTATTTAAAATAAATAATATATCAAAATATTTAATAATAAAATTAGAGTTTTGAGTCAAAAAATTTTTGATTTTGATTCTATGAAGATTGAAATAAATTTTCATATTTTAAAAGGATAAATGTCAGTAAAATATATGACGAAGGGATGAAAATGCAATTAAAGTCTTTGATTTAATTTGTTTGCTTCTCTTTTCAGTTTTTACTTTTCTTCTGGTCTTTGGGAGGAGGGAGTAGGCTTTGGCCCATATTTTTTTACCAAAATACCACGTTGAGCCTTCCTTGTTTCTGCCCACCGTAGTGATCGCCGCTCATTTTGGTTGTTTCACGTCTTCCATTAACTTTTCCCGCTCTTTATTTCCTAACAAGTAACAACTTTTCTTTTTTTTAAAAAAAAAAAAAATTCTATTTGTTTATTAATCAAAGGGCAAAAGCACAAGTTCATGGATTGTCCACCTGGAGACCGTTTGAAAAAATAATTTAATTAAGTATTTATATATAAAAATTTTAATAAATTTTTTTTGATAAATTTATTCACGAAGTTTATTCAAATAAACTCAGATGGGTTTATAGAAAGATCATAAATTATTTTCATAAATTTAAATAAATACCTAAATTTTTTATCTAAAGTGTTTATATGATAAAATAAGGTCAAATATAAATTATAGATAAATTCTTCCAAATGCACCTCTAGTCTAGTTACACAATTAAAATAGGCCAATTAAAATTTCATATACAAAAAAAAATGGCTTTTGTCAATAATTTCCAAATTAATAGTTTTTAAACTTTTTTTCTCTTAACTATGAAGATTTATCTTGGATAAACCAAGATGATAAGGAATGGTTTTTTACGTATCAAATTGATATAAACAATTATTGGTATAAGAAAATTGTGAGCAAAATCCATTGTTTAAGGAATGATTTCTTCATGGAAGAGTAATGCAAGAGGTTGAAATTATCAGCATTAAGCACCTAAAATTAGCAAGCAGTTGATTTGGTTGAAATTATGGAACACGAATAGTAAATTGAAATCAAAATATGATCCCAAGGAAATCAAATTATCATCATTACTGATAAATGAATTTCACCAAAGGAGATAGGTAAGGTTAAAACTTAAATAATAATACAGCCAAATGCTATTTAATCAAAGAAAAATGATTTCACTTAATTAGTATTTGAACTCTGGCAGAAAATTTGGCAATGTAACGCCAAAACAATATTCTGGTTGAGTTGAGGCTGTAGTGCATTTCCTTCTGTTGGAAGTAATTATTCTTCTATGTTTTTTCCTAAATTTCCATAACGTTTTCATATCCCCAAAATTCAATCCTAAATCCTTAGTGTCTTATTTATTTATCATTATTAATATGATTAAATGTTTATTGCATATGAAGTTTGCTATAATAATATTTGAATATTTATTGTCTATTTGAACATTAAAAAAATCTTTGTTCCTACAAAAAGAAAATTGAAATTGTAACTCTTCCTCAAGAAGTTAATAACATGCGTGAAGTTTTGTTTAACAGGAAGAAAATTAGTCCTGTTTGACCTCAACATTTCAAATTTGAATGAGGATTCAGAACGATTAAAAAAAAATGGAAAACATAAATCCACGATGACTATATCATAATTTAGAGAAAATTTTTATAATAAAAAAATTAATATATATATATATATTAAATAATAGTATTATTTTTCTATATCTTAATCATCAAAATATAATTAAACATTTTAATTATAATCATGAATAAAAAAAATCGGATAAATACAATTCACATGTATGTATGCATATATGTATATTTGCTTTTGCTAAGCTTTTTTCCATGATAGCCATTTGCCAAGCGTAAAGATAGCCACGTTAGCAACTGATACTTACGTGGAATGTCCAATTTGCATACTTGGCTCCGATATAATTAGTCAGAAGGTATATATGCCATACGCTACAATTGAAGCTTCTTACGCCGTGAGCATGAGTCAAACTACACGGAGCCGACTCCTTCACCGCAGACGGCGTATGTACAAACCACGAACACAATGCATAAGAAAACAAGTATATATAATAAATGGAAAATTACGAAAGTATTAATGGAATCCCGATATTGCCCTTTAATCAGAAAGAGGCAGCAAGTACCAAGCAACTTATGGGAAGGGGAGTGCAATGACTTAGAAGCAAAGTGAGTAAAAGTGATTGGAACCAAAGACGCAAAGCCCAGCTTTCTGTCCCCTCTTCCACACCGGACAAAATAAACCAAAACTTCCGCTTCCTCATGTTACTGTTGAACACTCTAAATTTTTTTATCTAATGTTTCAGAGAATTTTTTATTTTTTTTTAGAAATTAAAAATGCATCTATTGTATGTACTTTTTTTGTCAATCCGTGGACTATTCGTAGGAAAAGGACAACATTTTATTTGTTACCAAATTTCTTACAATAAAACAAAGGAAGAAAAATTCTGCTTTTGTATTTTGGAAAGTTCAAAAAAAAAAAAGAAAAAAACAAGGGTGTAAAAATCGTAAACGGAGTCAAATACGTATGTCAGATTCCAGCGGTTGACGGTTTATGTGTTTAACGCTTAAAACCACATAAGAGGGAGGAGCCGGCTTCCGAGTCGTTTTCAGCCGCCCCTAGTCTTTTTGTCTACGTGTTTTGTTGTTATTGGAGAGGACACTGACAGATGACGTGGCTCGACGAATCTGCAATTTCGAGGATTCTTTTGGAAGAGTCATTCTTTGTTCATTGAAAAGAAGGAGTGGCTAACGACACACCGCACGTGATGAATGCTTAGTAAGAGATGGAGTGACATTATAGATAGCAGGTGCAGGATTCGTCTCTATCTGAAGTGAATGTGTAAAATTACGAAAATGACCTGGCAAGGAGAAATGTTTGATATATGTTTAATCTTAAAAAATAAATATTATATATATAAGTTATAAATCTTTTGAATCCAAGGACGGTAATTAAAGTGGCAGAACATATGATGAGCAAGGAGCAAGGAGAAGGACAAAGTACGGTATTTACGTGAAATTTCCGATGAGCAGATGGATTAAGAAGGTGTCCCCTTGTTGACACCACCTTCGGGGGACAAGGATTCCCTATCAGGAAACTCACAACCAATTTGTCATCTA